>JAODAL010019555.1:0-71711 GCA_025379985.1 Phyllomedusa bahiana | reverse complement strand
ATCAAACCCCGAGGAATTGGTGGCATTTTAAACCAGGTTTGGCAGAGTTTGTTTCAGGGTGGGGGGGTAAACAAAATCTCTCTTAGCTGTTCAACGTTGGGGTGGGGAGAGGAAAATCCTCCCGCACCCCCCTGGGTTTTCCGTGGGGGCCGGGGTTTAAATTTGGTGGAATAGTACCCCGGTTGATTTACTACCCGGGGGGGGTGAGCAAAATCAAGAATACATCCCCAAGTGGGGTTTTTCGACCCTTGAAGGGGGGGGGAAAAAAGGGTTTTCCCCTGCACCCTAAACTTTAAAAATCCCTGTTTTTTTTCCTAATTACACAAGCTTTTGGGCTATACCCCAATCCTGTGTTGCTCTATCTTCCCCCTGTTATTGAAACCTAAAGGAAATTGCCACCCCAAAATTTTTAGTGCAAAAAAAATGGTGTCAAAAATTTTAAATTTAAAAAAATTAATACAAATACCGAATAGATAGCTTTCTATATCTTGCACCAGACTGTTTATATTCTGTTCCTATTCCAGTGCAGGTGAGTGGGTCTAAATATGGCATCAGTCATGTGACCACTGATATTTAGTTCACAGCAGGTTTATATGACCTAGGACATGCACTGGGTCAAATTACACATTCAGATCACATGGCCATTTTAGCTGTGGCCAAATTAAAGGGGTCTTTGTAAGGGGATGTTTAGTAGTTTGATAAAGAAACAGGCTTATTAATTTTTTTTTTAATTTGCAGCAACTTTTTTCAACAGGGGGCATCATTTCCTTTGTTTTCCACGCTATCAATGTGGATGTTTCTTTTTTTAAAAGAGTAATGTTCAAAAATTCAAAATTATTAATTTTTTTGCAATTTTGGGTTTATTTAGTTAGCCTATGAATGTGTTGAGCCAATATATGTTATAAAAAAAAAAACATTTAAGGAAATAGAAATCCTATTTACCAAAAACCCCCAATTTTAAGTTCCAATCTAGGTCGGGGGCCCCGGGCTATGTACCCCCCCTTTCCCCAACCAGGCACATTTTCATTTTCTTTAGTACATGTGGGTTTGAATGCTATAACACTCGATTAGTTTCAAATTTTTTACCTTTTTCCCCGGGAAAAAAAATTTTTTTTAAAATTAATTTTTTGTAATTAACTTTTTTTTTTTTAAGTAAAAGGGGGAATTTTTTTTAAAAAAGTATTTTTGTTTTTTTGGTTATTTTTTTGTCATTTTTTCCTTTGGCGTTATGTGTTGTAAAAAAAAAATAAAAAAACAGGGGTTTGGTTAAAAAAAAAAAAAAAATGTTAAAAAAAAGGTAAAAAAAAAAAAAAAAAAAAAAAAACCCCCCCCCGCTAAAGGGTTTGGCCACTGGTGCAGGTGATGGAAAAAAGCCGCCCATGGGGGGAGCCCAAAGGGCGGCCACTGGTTTTTTCCACCAGAGGGGAAATGGTCTTGCTGGGGTGGGGCGACTCCCAGGTCACTAACCCCCGGCGCAATTTTCCTGTGATGGGGGTTTGATGTTTTACAGGGTTTACAAATTTCATTAGGCGGCGGGGACGGGCGGGAAGGGTTTAGGCTACATCCCAAAAACTCTCCCTTTTTTTGGCGGGGGGGTCCCCCGCTAATTGGGGTCCACTCCCGCCCTCCCGGGTGGAGTTGGCATTCCTCCCGCGGCCTGCAGTGTCCGCGGCGGGGTCCTTTAAATTACCGCGGCGCAAGAGTAGCGCTGGTGCGCTACTCTTGCGCCCGCGGGACCGCTCCTACATGCTTGTGCAGCGGCCGCAGCAGCCGCTCACCCGCCCGCGGTCTCACTGTTGCGGGGAAGGCAGAGGGATCGCTCCCTCTCCCTGGCCCTCTCCCTGTATGTACGGCGCCGGTGAGTGCGCCGTACATACAGGTTCGACGGCCAGGTGAAGGTGACGCGCGCTGCAGGGGATGTGACGCGCGGCTGCTCTCACTTCCCCTGCGACGCTGAAGAGATCGGTCGGTGAAGCGGCCGCGCTGCAGGAGCCAGGTAAGGTAGTGGAATTATTATTTAATTTTTTATTAGCTTTAGGGGGCTCTACCTGGCTACAGAGAGGGCTAAACTACCTGGCAACAGAGGGGGCACAACCTGGCAACAGAGGGGGCACCTACCTGGCTTAACAGATGGGGGCACTACCTGCTAACAGAGGGGGCACTACTGGCAACAGAGGGGGCACTACCTGGCAACAGAGTGGGCTCTACCTGCAACAGAAGGGACATCTACCTGGCAACAAAGAGGGGGTGGGGGGGGGGGGGGGGGGGGGGGGGGGGGGGGCTGGGGGGGGCGACTACCAGGCACAGAGGGGGCACTACCTGGCAACAGAGGGGGCACTTACCTGGCAACAAAGGGGCACTACTGGCTAACAGATGGGGCACTACCATGGCAACAGAGGTGATACTACCTGGCCAACAGAGGGAAACTACCAGGCAACAGAGGTGAACACTAACCTGGCTATCTGATGGGGGCACTACCTGGCTAACAGATGGGGCACTACCTGGCTAACAGAGGGGACACTACCTGGCTAACAGAGGGGGCACTACCTGGCTAACAGAGGGGGCACTACCTGGCAAACAGATGGGGGCACTACCTGGCAAACAGATGGGGCACTACCTGGCAACAGAGGGGACATCTACCTGGCAACAGAGGGGACATCTACCTGGCAACAGAGGGGACATCTACCTGGCAAACAGATGGGGCACTACCTGGCAAACAGATGGGGGCACCTACCTGGCTGACAATGGGGGCACCTACCTGGCTAACAATGGGGGGCATCTACCTGGCTACAAATTTGGCTCTACCTGGCTACAGAGGGGCATCTACTTGGCTACAAGGGGCATCTACCGCCTGTAAGGGCACTACCTGGTTATGGGGGCAACTACCTGGCTATAATGGCATCTAACTGGCTTTCTCCAAAGCCGTTATGCAGTTAGGTGGAGTGGTGTGGCTTTTTTGAAGGGGCGTGGCATACCAACAAGATGGGCGTGTCCATGCAAATTTTTGCCGCAGCGCGCTACGCGCACCGCCCACTAAATTCTCCTGCTTTTTCATTTTCGAAAGTTGGCAACTATGAGGTTAGGAGAGGTGGCATGTACACGCAATAGGGAGCGGGGACGTGCGTGCCGGCCAGCAAAGACAGCGCAGGGAGCGAGGAGAGGTGAGTGACTCACGCTGGGGCTAAAACTGTGGGTGTGCCTGTGACCCGGCATGTGGGTCACTGTGCCACATGCAGAGAGGACAAAGGGAGCGCAGGGAGTACAAGTATGACATGTGGGTCACCAGGATACTCATAACAGTACACCACCCCCCCCTTTGGCCTTCCTCTCATTCAGAGCCGTCTTAACGGCATTATGGGCCCCTGGGCAGTGCTGTGCACTGGGCCCCCCAACCAACACAGAATTCAGATAACACATCACTTAGGGTATGTTCACACGATTACTGCGGTGGTTACAGTACGCGCGCAGTACATCCTGTTGTTTCGGAGCTCGCGCTAATACGCGTGTACTCCCGCGCTGTGGAGGTCCGGCTGCCCACCGCCCTCATCGACATTAATTACTCATGGAGCGTATTTGCCGCAAGTAATTGACATGTCGCTTATCTCCCATGCATCAATATGATGCTGTATTGTACGCGTGTGGAGAGGAGGCGTAATCCATAGTTCTCTATGAGAGCTATGGATTACCGTAAGGTCAGTGCGCATCTCACCCGTATTAGGCCCCGTTCACACGGCTTATTCTGCCGCGGATTGGGCGCCTACCAGCGCGCCGGTTTTTCGTGAAGTACGGCGCCAATCCGCAGCAGCAATTACGGAAAATCCATTTTCTCTCATAGAGAACAGTGGATTCCCGCCCGCTCCTCCCCCCCTCGGCGAACCCACCGCGGGGGGGAGAAAGTGACAGCACATTTTTTTAGGGCCGGACGGGGCCGTGAAAAAAATGCATTGTCAAAGGGGGCCCGGGAACGGCGCCCCCGCACCCGGCCCCCCCGGCCCGGCCCGCCCCTTATTCACGGCGGTTTTTGTCGCTCAAAAAAGGCGCCCCAAATCCGTCGGGAAAAAACGTGTAAAACAGGGGCCTTAGGGGCGCAAATAAAAGGGCGAAAATGCGCACCAAAAATTTTCCCGGGGGAAAACATCTCTTAACCAAAAAAAGAACCCCTAAAAAAATAAACCACTGCAAACACGGTGCAAGTATATTTTTTTCACATTTTCCCCCGCCCAAAAGAATTTTTTTTTTTTTGATTCCCAGCACTTTTAAAATGGGTCTTTCAGGGCCCCCCTTTAAAAATAAACATTTTGCCCACAAAAAACAAGAAATCATGTTTCTAGGGAAAGGGTAATAATTAAAACCCATCTTTTTATGCAGAATTAAACACACCCCCAAACCAAGGGCCGTATTTAAAAGCTCAGGCTGCCCCAGGCACGGGAGTTTTGAAAAATTTCCCCCAAATTTTGGGGGGAAGTTCACATAACTATTCAAAACGGCATTTTCCCGCGCGAAACGAGTTTTTTTGGGCCTCTGTTAAAATTTAAGCGCTTGAAACCCGTGTCATTTAAAATGCAGGGATTGCCCGGGGCAGATCACACTTTTTATTTAGACTTTTTGGGAACATTGTTTAAATTGGGTTTTTGGGGGTCCTTTTTTCAGTGACTAAAACGGCCCCAAAAATTACATATTTAACAAATTCTTTTGTGAACATGAAACTTACATTACACTACCCATAGCCAAGATATATTTGACTGCGATACATACACACATACAGTATCTAAAATAGACTTTTTCCTGTGGGCTTAGAAAACACACTCGGGCAGATTGTACACTTTGGGATAGGCTTAATACACACCTCAAAAATTTTGTACACACTGGATAGGTTTGGATACACAGCCAGCAGTTTGGGTACACACGGATAGGCTTAGATCCCAGCTCACAGATTGTACACCCGGGGAAAAGGGCTTATATCACGGGCTCACCCAATTGTACACATTTGGAAAATGGGCCCTTAGATACACAGCTCACCCAAATTGTACAACACTGGAATTTTTAGTTTACAAAAGGCCACCCAATTTGTACACACGGGAAATAGGCTTAAAATACACAGCTCAGCAATTGTACACACGGGATAGGCTTAGTTTCACACTCAGCAGTTTTGTTCACACGGGATAGGCCTTAGATACACACTCAGAAAGTTTGAAACACCCCTAAAAAGGGCAAAGATACACAGCTAAAGCAAAATTGTTACCCCACTGGTTTGGTTTTCCCAAGAAAAACACACCCCCCCCACCACTTTCCCTAAACCCCTACCCCTTTCCCCCCCCTCCCCTCCTTCCCTTCAGTCCCCCACTTGTCCTAAAGGTTCGAGAGCAGGAGCCCTTTTGCAGTGTCCACCCCGAAGGGTAGAGGGGGGGGGCAACCCTCCCCCGGCTCTCCAGCACCCTCCTGCTCTTCAGGGGCACACATTTCTGGAGAAGGGGGAGGAGCATTTTGTAGTGCAGGAAATCGTGGCCCCGGCCCCCTGTTTTACCTCAGTCCCCGTGCTCCTCCGCTGGAGCATAAGCCCCCGGGGGCACGGCCGGGGCCCCGCCAACAGAAATTTCAGGGGGCCCCCATACAGCTAAAGGGCCCTGCCCCCCCCCCGAAAACCCCCGCCCCCGAAAACCAGATCCCCCCCGCCCCCAGAAAAAAAAAGGGCCCTCGAACCCAAAAAATGCCCCCATTTTACCACATAATACAGGGGTCAAAAAGAACTTATTGTGTATCAATAAAAAGTGAGTCACACACTGTCTGTCCCCCACACACATAGACACAGGGCAAAAAACTCCATCCATATCCCCCTCCACCCCACATACAATTTTTCCCCCTCCACCCCCCATAAAAATACCCCCCTCCACCCACATCCCAATATCCCCTCCACCCACATACAATATCTCCCTCCACCCACATACAATCCCCCCCACCCACATACAAAAACCCCCCCCCCCCCCCAACAAAAATTCCCCCTCCCCCCAAACTTTCAATATCCCCTCCCCCACACTTCCCAATATCTCCCTCCACCCAAAACACATCCCCCTCCAACCACATACAATATCCCCCCTCCACCCACATACAATATCCCCCTCCACCCACATACAAAAAACCCCACCACCCACAAACAAAAACCCCCCCACCCCCCAAACAAATTCCCCCCACCCACAACAATACCCCCCTCCCCCCCAACATAAAAATCCCCCTCCACCCACATACAATACCCCCCTTTCCACCCACATACAATACCCCCCCTCCACTCAAAACAAAATACCCCCCTCCACCCACATACAATTTCCCCCCCCCCCCCCACCCACATACAATTTTCCTCCCCCACCCAAACCAATACCCTCTCCCCCCACATAAAATTTTCACCCTCCCCCCCACATACAATACCCCCCCTTCCCCCCCACAAAAATTTATCCTCCTCCCCCCCCACATACAATACCCCCCCCACCCACATACAATATCCCCCCTCCACCCAAAATTCCCCCAATATCCCCCCCCAAACCCCAATACAATATCCCCTCCCCCACATACAATTTCTCCCCCCCACCCACATACAAAATCTCCCTCCACCCACAACCAAAAATCCCCCTCCACCCACATACAATAATCCCCCTCCACCCCATACAATATACCCCCCCCATGTTCCCCCCTTTGGTCCCCGCCCTCACCCCCTTTCCTAAAATAAACACCAGCAAGAAAGTAAGTGAAAACCCTTCCTAACACCAGCCCCAGTATAACCTAAAAACACCGCCACATAGAGACCCCATAGGGGTAAAGACCCCAAAGCTCAGGTCACCATCACAAAACGGGTAAAATACAGCAAATGGGGTCCAAATTTTTGAAGCAAAATAACCCCCGAAATCAGGGAAATCACCGGGGAAAGGGCCCTAAACTGAGGAGTCGTTCTCCCTTTTCTCATGAGTCCGTTCCCTTTTTCCCCTTTCTCTGGGATCCCTTTCCACACCCCCCATGGACTTTTCCCCGGGCCACAACCCCTTCCCCCGCAGAAAAATTTTACACAAAATCTTAGAATCCCCCAATTTTTTAAGCATTTCTTTTCCTATTTTCCCCCTCGGGACAAACTTCCCCGGGGGGGGGGGAGGCCCGGGGACAAGCCATTTAAATTTAAAAGGCCAGTATCCTAAAGGGGGGGGAGGGGGGGGAGAGGAAAATACCCCCCCCCTTTAAATGCACAGCTTTTTAAAAAGGGGGTGCTCCCCTAACAATTTAAATTTCCAGGGAGTTAAAGGGAAATGGGGAAAAGGGCCCGGTAATTAATAGGCCCTATTTAGGAAAGGGAAACCCCCCCGGGTTTAAATTGGTTTGGCCCCGCCCCAGGTAGGTTTGGGTACCTAGCCATGAGTCCCCTTTAGTTTGTAGGCGGTTTAGGGGCCCCCCTTTTAGAGGTTAGGGTTTGGAAACAGGGGCCCCCCTTTAAAAGGTTAAAGGTGGACCCGGCCCCCCCTTTAGAGGTTTTGGTGGTTTAGGGCCCTCCCTTTTGAGGTTAGGTGGAGTCAGGGCCCTCCTTTTTAAAAGGGTTTGGGTAGAGTCAGGGGCCCCCCTTTTAAAAGTTAGGGGAGAGTCAGGGGCCCCCCTTTTAAGGGTTAGGTAAAAAGTCAAGGGCCCTCCTTTATAGGTTTGGTAGAGTCAGGGCCCCCCTTTAGTGGTTAGGGAGGAAAACAGGGCCCCCTTTAGAGGGTTGGGAGCAGGCAGGGCCCCAATTTTCCCTTTGAGTTAATTAGAGTCAGGGCCCTCCCCCTTAAAAGGTTTTGGAAAAGTCGGGCCCCCCTTTAGAGGGTTTGGTTTTGAGTCCCGGGGCCCCCTTTTGAAGGGTTTTGGGTTTGAGTCAGGGCCCTCCTTTAGAGGGGTTTGGGAGAGTCAGGGCCCCCCTTTAGAGGGGTTAGGTAGAGTCAGGGCCCCCTTTAGAGGGTTTGGGAAAATTTAGGGCCCCCTTTAGAGGTTAGGAAAAAGCCCCGGGCCCCCCTTTAGAGGGTTTGGGGAGAGTCAGGGCCCTCCCTTTTGAGGTTAGGTAAAAGTCAGGGCCCTCCTTTAAAGGTTTGGTAAAAGGGCCCGGGGCCCCCTTTGAGGTTAGGGGAGAGTCAGGGCCCTCCTTTTGAGGTTAGGTAGAAATCAGGCCCCCCTTTTTTTGTTTTGGGATCCCCGGGCCCCCCTTTTAGAGATAAACCCGCGCCAGGGACCCCCCTTTTTTTTAAAAGGCAGGGGCCAGGGACCCACTTTATGGGGGGGGGGGGGGGGGTGGGCTTTCGCCCAAAGGGGCCCCCCCTTTTGTGTAGGGAAACGCCAGGGACCCCCTTTAGTGAAAAAGCAGTGCCGGGACCCCCTTTAGAGATAAAGGGAGTGCCCAGGGACCCCCTTTAGTTAAAGACAGTGCCAAGGGCCCCTTAAAATGATAAGGGGGCAGCGCCAGGGACCCCCTTTAGTGATAGGCAGCGCCAGGGACCCCCTTTAGTGATAGGCAGTCAGGGCCCCCTTGAGTGATAGGCAGCGCCAGGGACCCCCCTTTAGTGATAGGCAGCGCCAGGGGACCCCCTTTAGTGATAGGCAGCGCCAGGGACCCCCTTTAGTGATAGGCAGCGCAGTCAGGGCCCCCTTTAGTGATAGGCAGCGCCAGGGACATTAGCCCCCAGCTCCCGGGCCGGTCTCTGGGCGCTCGGGACGCAGGGCCCGGGCGTGCAGAGACCGGATGCGCGGCTGGGCCCCGGGGAGCGCGGCTCTGGGCCGATGAGGACATGGGCAGCGAGGCGGGGCGGGGGGGCCCGCTTGGTGAGGAATAAGGGGGCCCGCTTGCCGCGGGCCCCCTTATTCCACTGGGCCCCATACGGGAGTACCGGTTGTACCCCCTGTATGGCGGCCCTGGGCATGGCACAGGAATAGCAGGGACCGCATCAGTACACACACAGAGCATCAGACGCCGGGCCCCTGCTCTAACTGCCGCGCTGCCCTGCTAGCCTGTTAAGAGTAAAGCGCAGGAACAGTGCAACAGGGCGGCGCGGCAGTCCAACGGACGTTCCGGGGTATACTCACTCCCACTGGGCAAGGTAGGCAGCTCTCTGAGGGGCCCCCCGAGCGTGTGGGGCCCCCGGGCAAGTGCTTACCTGGCCCAATGGAAGAGACGGCCCTGCTCTCATTCTTGCTTGAATGAACTTGTTCAGAAGTCCATGGTCCAGGATGTTGTCCTCCGACTATCAGGACTTTTCTTCCGACCCGAACTCCTTCCAGTCGACCAGAAAATGACATCTCTCCCTAACTGTCTTCATGCTCAGGATCTCTTTTAGACGTTGGTGGTATCAGCTTCAGGAAAAAGGGAGACAACTTTTGGGAGAGCCAATTAAGAACAACTAGTTTCAGCAGAGAGCCATGGAAGCAGTTCGGGAACCCGGAGATTATGTGTGACTGAATTAATTTGCTTCAGCACTACAAAAGGCCCCAGAAACCGAGGACCTAGCTAGTTAGCTGGGGATCTACAGCTGGATGTATTTAGAAGATAACCAAACCCTGTCACCAGCAACAAAGGATGGGGGAGGTCTTCTTTTCTTGTATGCTTGGGCCTTCATTTGTGCAGATGACCGTTGCAGAGATTTATGTGTGTCGCTCCAGATGGCCATCATATCCCGGACCAGATCACCCACAGCGGGGACATCAGAAGATGAAGACACAGAGAGTGGTGTTCTGGGATGTTGTCCATATAAAGGTGCTGGCAGATTGCGAATTCAGGGAATTATAGTATAACTCTGCACACGGCAATAGGCTGGACCAATTATCTTGACATGCTGATACAAAATGGTGTAGGTAATTGCCCAAGAGCTGGTTGACCTTCTTCACTTGACCTGGGTATGGTCACCCTATCCACTTGACCTGGGGATGGTCTGGGGATAGTAAGCAGAGGAGAAGTCCGGTTTAAGCTGTAGCTTGGAGCAAAGGGCACGCCAGAATCTTGACACTAATTGGACCCCCCAATCTGAGACAATATGGTGGGGAAGTCTATAAAAGGACATAGCGAACCGTCTATCTTCTCAACAAAGAAGAACCTGGCACCAGCAGGAGAAGACAACTTGTGAATAAATTCCTTCTGAAGATTCTCTTGCACATAGTCCGACATGGCCTGAGTCTCTGGCACAGACAGCAGGTAGACTCTGCAGCAGGTCTATAGGACAATCAGAGGGCCGATGAGGCAGAAGGGTCTCAGCCTGCTTCTCAGAGAACAGGTCCGCAAAGTCCTGATATTGAGGAGGCAGACCCAATAGAGGCTTGGAAAGCGTCAGTGGAGAAGTGGAATTCTCCGGGCGAGGTGCAACTAAACAGTGAGACTGGCAGTCTTTTCACCAACGCGTGACTTCGCCCATCTTCCAGTTGAGCATAGGGGAATGGCGCTGCAGCCACGGAAGTCCCAAGAGAATAGCTGAGGAAGAATGGGGAAACACATAGAATGCGATCTCCTTGTGTAACACCCCCACATGAAGAGACAATGATTCAGTGTGATACTGAATGGAGTTGTTTACTGTTCACGGAGGAGATCACCAGGAAAGTGAACATGAAATTCCCTGCTGAACCAGGGTACAGAAAAACAGGAACTTGAAACAAGATTCCAGAACCAGTCAAGATTTTCACCGGCATGGTCAGATGTGGAGAGGGATTATACATACCTATAGAAACCTCTTCCACGTAGCCTAGGTGCATGCGTTTCCCAGATATTGAGGACATTGCTGGCAATTTCTGTGGGAGTGCTCAGGACTGGCGCAGTAGAGACACAGATTCTCCTCACGTCGACAGGAGGTGTAAATATAAGTATGGTTACAGACAAAGGCAATAAGATGTGTCCAATTACCTGAGATTGGCTTGGTTCTTGGCCCACATGGGGGGTGGATGTGGGCCTGCGCTGCGTGGATGGTTCTGGAATGCTGGAATCATGTCAGGTACCCCCCTCCTGAATGCAACGCTGGGCCCACCTGGGGCTCCTGCTTCTATCTGTAATGGGACAGCCCACAGGGCAGCCCCCTACACTCCCCCACACACCCCTGCGACGGTCTACAAACTCCTCCCACTCTGACCATGCCATTTCTGACAGAAACACAAAAATGGACCATAACGCGGCAGGGCATTGGGACAGAACCGAGCCGGTGGCACTATCAGAACCGGCTGTGCCTAGCTACGACCTGGTACCCCGCACCCTTATCCTATGTGTTCCCTAAGTCCAGTTCTCGATCTATCAGTCCCCTTGCATCGTGCGAACGTGGGAGTGGTGGTTATGTGCATGGGGAGTTTCATATTTTAAGATATGAAACCACCATAGACCAGTTATGAACGGGTCGCCGATGAAGCTTTATTAAATATCGGTGATTGGACGGCTGGCATCTGTGTATTCAAGTCTTTGAAGCTTGGGGTTGGAGCTAATTAAGTTGCATGAGGATCCTTTCATATGTTGACCTCCTGCTGAGAGGTTTCCCCTCTGTCCTATGTTCGCTGAGGATGAATGATTCTCGGATAATTGACCTCTTCCTCTGGCAGGCCATTTACAATGGGTCTGAGCTGAGGGCTAATTAATGTGTAAATTGGGACTTTTCCTGGGCGCTGGGCCATTTGTGAGATTTGACTAGATATGAAGTTAGAGATGAAGTCATATTTTGAGTGAATTCCTCACACCTCCCCCCTTTAGAGGGTACTAGGGCGCAGCACCTCTTGGTGCTCTCCCATGCGCCCGCCTGCCTCCTCTCCCTGTCGGAACAACCCATCGGCGTTGCCGTTGTCTCGGCCCTTACGGTGGCGAATGTCAAAGTTATACTGTTGGAACTCCAGGCTCCAGCGAAGCAACCTCCCACTGGTCCCGGAGACCGTGTGTAACCGGCTCAGAGGGATGAGGTCTGTCTCCACGATGAAATGACGGCCATATAGGTAGGGCTGCAGCCGCTGCAGGGCCCACACTATCGGCAGGCATTTCTTCTCCATCGTAGAATAGGCCACATCCCTCGGCAGAAGCTTCCGGCTCAGGTACATAACGGGATGTTCCTGTCCCTTTGTGTCCACCTGGCTGAGCACTGCACTGAGGCCAAAGTCACTGCCGTTGGTTTGTACTATAAACTGCCGGGTGAAGTCAGCTGCTTGTAGTACTGGGGAGCTGGACAAGGTGGCCTTCGACTGCGGAGGGCAACCTCTTCCGGGTGAGCTCCGTCAGGGGCTTTGCCAGGCTACTATAGTGTAGAACAAACCTCCTATAGTACCCAGCGGTGCACAAGAAGGACATCACATGCTTTTTGGTCTGGGGGTGGGCCAGGATGCGATGGCATCCACTTTTCCGGACTCTGGCTTCAAGGCCCCCCCACCTACCCGGTGCCCCAGGTAGTGGACCTCACTCATGCCCAGCTGGCACTTTTCCGGGTTGATGGTCAAGCCTGCCTGGAGGACTCGCCCGAGCACCTGCGTCAAGTGCTGGAGGTGATCCTCCCAGGTGGGACTGAAAACGGCTATGTCATCCAGGTACGCAGCCGCGTACCCTTCGAGTCCCTTGAGCAGCGTGTTGACCATACACTGAAAAGTGGCAGGGGCATTCTTCATGCCAAATGGCATGACGGTGGACTCGTACAGTCCGAATGGGGTGATAAAGGCAGAACGTTCCCTTACCTCACGGGTTAGGGGAATCTGCCAATATCCCAGATCCATGATGGTCAGGTACTTGGCCCCGGCCAACTGATTGAGCAGGTCATTGATGCGAGGCATTGGGTATGCATCAGTGACCGTGATAGTGTTGAGCCCCCTGTAGTCCACGCAGAACCGGGTGGTCCGATCCTTCTTGGGGACGAGGACTACGGGCGAGGTCCAGGCGCTGTTGGATGCCTGGACGACCCCCTGCTTCAGCATCTCGTCGATCTCCTTACACATGGGCTGCTGCACTTCGGGGGAGATCCGATATGCCGAACACCAGTTGGGTGGTGATAACCGGTGTCCACGTGATGGACGACTGACTCTGTCCTTCCAGGCATGTTAGTGAACAATGCCTGGAAGGGATGGAGAGTTGCCAACAGCTGGGACCATTGGTCCTCCAGGACATGTCCGTAAATCTCCACATCCTCTATGGATCCACCCGCCCTGACCAGGGCGAGCATATTCAGGAGGGTCTCCGTCTCACCTTCCTTGGGCCGGTTGCACACTGAAAGAGCACATGCCTCTTGCTCATGATTCGCCTTCATCATGTTTACGTGGAAGGCCTTCCGCCTTCCCCGGTCGTCGTCCAGGGTGACCAGGTACGTGACTGCGTTGAGCTGCTGGTGCACGACATATGGGCCTTTCCAGGCTGCCTGAAGCTTGTCCTGTGGCACGGGGACCAGTACCCACACTTTGTGTCCCACCTGATAAGTCCTCTCACAAGCGTTCTGGTCGTACCACTGCTTCTGGTAGGCCTGGGCCCGTTGCATATTTTCGTGCACTAGCTGCGTCAAGGCCTGCATTTTGTTGCGCAAGCGCATGACATACTCAATGACCGACACTTCCGGGGTTGCCTTCCCAGGCCTCCTTCACCAGAGCCAGGGGCCCCCGTACACGTCACCCATACAGGAGCTCAAAGGGGGAGAACCCTGTTGAGGCCTGTGGAACTTCCCGGTAAGCGAATAGTAGGTGTGGGAGGTACCGCTCCCAGTCGCGCCCGTGGGTGTCGACCAACATCTTAAGCATCTGCTTCAGGGTGCCATTGAACCGTTCACACAGGCCATTAGTCTGTGGGTGGTACGGGCTGGCCACCAGATGTTGCACCTGTATCAGCTTACACAAGGACTCCATTAACTGCGACATGAACTGGGTCCCCCGGTCAGTGAGCATTTCCTGGGGAAAGCCCACTCGAGAGAAAATCTCCAGTAAGGCGGTGGCCACCTTGTCGGCCCGAATGGACGACAAGGCTACCGCTTCCGGGTACCGAGTGGCATAGTCTACTACCGTCAGTACGAAGCGTTTCCCGGAGCTGCTGGGAATGGACAGCGGTCCAATTAAATCCACAGCCACCCTCCTGAAAGGCTCGTCTATGATAGGCAGAGGTACCAGTGGGGCTTTGGGCCTCGGCCCCGCCTTCCCCACCCTCTGACAGGTGTCGCACGAACGGCAGTAGGCAGCCACATCAGTCCCCATCTTTGGCCAGTAGAAATGCTGGGCCAGCCTTTCCTTTGTCTTGGTGATCCCTAGGTGTCCGGCCATCGGAATCTCGTGCGCAACCCGCAACAACTCCGCCCTGAACGGATAGGGTACCACCAACCGTCAGTCCCTGGGCCACCCCTCCGGTGAACCCGGTTGGACTGTCACGTGGTACAGCCGTCCTTGGTCCCAGACCATCCTCGCGGTGTCTGAGTCCAAGGGGGGCTGTGCCACCTGCTCCGTGAGAGCTTTCAGGCTGTCGTCAGCCGCTAACGCTGCCTGAAACTCTCGACTGGACGTGGCCAGAATGGATGAGACTGCCACGTCATCTGTCGGTTCCCCGGGACCTATCTCCTGGCCCTCGCCTACCCTGGCACTTACTTTGTCCAATCGGAGGATACCGTCGGGCCCCTGAGGGGCCTCCTGGCCCTCCCACTGCACGTGACAGTGGCCATGACTGCTACAACCGCTGGTGGGGCTCCCTCCCCCTCGGAGTCTATATAAGTCACCAGTCTGCTTGGCCTAACCTGACCCGCCGACATCCTTTTTGTGGGGAGACCCTGCTCTGTGGCCTTACTTGGGAGCCCTGCCTTACCTACATGCTCCCCCACCACAGCTGTCTGCCCCCTGTCTGTGCTGGCTGTGGGGAGACCCTGCTCTGTGGCCTTACCTCAGAGCCCTGCTTCACCTGCATGCTCCCCCACCGCAGCTGTCTGCCCCCTGTCTGTCCCCTCTAATGCCACACCAGAGGATAACAAATCCCAGCAGGCTTGCTGGACACATCCTGCTGCCCTATTGCAACCCGCTGAACTTATCTCCTCTCCACAGGTTGGAGAGGAACACACCATATCACCCACCCCCATACTCCCAAGAGTCCTATGGCCACAGACCAGCCTATGGTGACTGGCACAAAAACTGCTCCGTTGCGATGAGCTTCTTCAGCTGCTGGACGGTGTTGATCTTCAACCCCGTGGTCCACTGGTCCACTGCTCTCTGGAGGGCTTGCATGTAGTCGGCACAGCTGTCCGAAGGACCCCGCTGTAAACTCCGGAGTTTCTTCCGGTACATCTCAGGAGTGAGGTTGTATTGCCGGATCAGCGCCCGCTTGACTTCCTCGTAGGTCAGGGTGGCATAGCTGGTCAGATCCCCGAAGATCTCTAGGGCTTTACCTCTGAGACGAGAAGTTAGAAACCGGACTCACTGGTCCTCAGGCACATGGTGCTGGCGGCAAATTTTTTCAAATGCCAACAAGAAGGTGTCCAGGTCTCCGCCTTTATCCAGCATGGGAAAGTCCTCCGCCCTTAGCTTCGGGACCTGGGTCTCAGGGGACTCTTGACTAGCTGGGGTGGACGGTGCCTTTTGTCGCTGGAGCATCTGTAACTGGTGGTCACGCTCACGCTGACGTTCCTCTGCCCGCTCCCGACGTTCGGCAACTGCCGCCTCTGTCCGCTCGCGACGTTCTGCAGCTTCCGCCTCTGCCTGCGCCCGACGGTCAGCAGCGGCCATCTCCACTTGCTCACGGCGTTCTGAAGCTGCTAGGAGGGCCTGGTAGGTGTCAAGGTCTCCAGTCTCAAGCTTAGCCAGGGCAGCTTGCAAGAGAATAGCTGAGGATGAGCTGCCCACTGCACCATTGACGACCTGTGACTGGCTCCTTGAGGAGCCCGAGCTGAAATCCTCCTCGACTTCATAGTCCACAGCCTGGTCTGGGCTGAGCTCCTCCTGGCTAACTTCGCCGACTGTTTCCTCAGGGCCTACATCTTACCACTTGCCACGACAAGCCATCCGTGCAACACTTGGTTACTGACACAAAACCGCAACCTGAATGCACCCAAAACCTTGTATTTGCACTCTGACTTATCTAGTGCTGAGCTAATCTTAAGACCCCAGCAGCAAAAATCACTGCTGGTAGTTCTTAGTGTCTGGGAGTACGGGACCTGCACTCACACACACGCTATTGTCTTGATCCCACTGCTCTGCCACCAATCTGTCAGGAAAAAGCCTGAGGGTCGACGGCCTGACTTGGTATGTATCATGATGTTGCGCTGCCCCCTAGGGGTACACAAGGTCAGCCAGATACTGTTTCACCGTAAACCCCTGTCCACACGGGCACAGGGAGACCCAGGGAGGACGAGAGAACACACTCCTCGCCAACGACCCTGAATAGCTGGGAGAGATTTGTTTACCCATGCTGGTTAAACAAAGTTCTGCCAGGCCAATAAGCTGCCAGCAGTTTCTAGTTTGGTTATAAGACCGGTCCATTACCGACTTATAACAAGGCCAGGAACCAGCCTTGGGGTAGCTATATAGTATAGACCCAGAATGAGGCGGGAAGTCGAGTATCAAGACAACAAACTAGCTCAGATTAAAGTTTATAGATTTAATTTGCCTTGGAGGGCGCACTAGACAGATAATATGTACAAAATGATAATATTATACAGATAAGAGTCAGAGGTGTAAATATAAGTATGGTTACAGACAAAGACAGTAAGATGTGTCCAGTTACCTGAGATTGGCTTGGTTCTTGGCCCACATGGGGGGTGGATGTGGCCCTGCGCTGCATGGATGCTCCTGGAATGCTGGAATGATGTAAGGTACCCCCCTCCTGAATGCAACGCTGGGCCCACCTAGGGCTCCTGCTTATATCTGTAATTGGACAGCCCACGTGGCAGCCCCCTACACTCCCCCACACAACCCTGGGATGGTCTACAAATTCCTGCCGCTCTGGCCATGCCATTTCTGACAGAAACACAAAAATGGACCATAACGCGGCAGGGCATTGGGACAGAACCGAGCCGGTGGCCCCATCAAAACTGGCATGGCCTAAGCGAAGCCCTGGTACCCCGCACTCCTATCCTATGTGCTCCCTAAGTCCAGTTCTCGATTTCTCAGTTCCCCTGCATTGTGTGAACGTGGGAGTGGTGGCTATGTACATGGGGAGTTTAATATTTTAAGATATGAAACCGCCATAGACCAGTTATGAACGGTTCGCCTATGAAGCTTTATGAAATATCGGTGACTGGCCGGCTGGTATCTGTGTATTCAAGTCTTTGAAGCTTGGGGTTGGAGCTAATTAAGTTGCATGAGGATACTTTCATGTGTTGACCTACTGAGAGGTTTCCCCTCTGTCCTATGTTCGCTGAGGCTGAATGACTCTCGCATAATTGACCTCTTCCTCTGGCAGGCCATTTACAATCGGTCTGAACTGATGGCAAATTACTGTGAAAAATGGGGCTTTTCCTGGGAGCTGGGCCATTTGTGAGATCTGACTAGATATGAAGTTGGAGATGAAGTCATATTTTGAGTGAATTCCTCACAGTATTCATGACAGAGCTCCTCCTGTTTCGCAGAAAAACGCATGTCAATATGAATGGCCAAGTAGATAAGGTCACACAGGAAAAATGAAAGGTACCGTGTGGCCATATCGTCCTTTATTCTGCTGGATGGACCCTTCTTAAACGTGACTCTTAGGGCTGCATTGTTTTAGGACAGTCAACAGGCCAGAGTGCGGAACTGTACAGTGTATTCTCCGGCACAGGAGTCCCCGAGACGCAGGTTCAGGAGTGCAGTTTCGGCTGAAGACACACATACAGGTTCCTCGAAGATACTGCGTTATTCGTCTGAAGAATAACCATCATCAGATTATCTCTGTCCCAGAGGGGTGGCCTATGCCAGGGCTTTCCAGAAGAGAAGGCAGACCACAAACGCCACCTTGGACCATTCAGTAGTGAACTTGGTGGCCATCAGTTCCACGTGTATGGAGCACTGGGTAATGAACCTCTGCAGACTTTAGGGTCCCCATCAAATTTCGTTGGCATCGACAGTCGTAGCTTGGGGCCGACAGACACCACTGGAGCCGCAGATGCTAAGTAAGCCACAGGCAAAGGCTGCTGCTGTTGGGTGATGAGGAGCTGCTGCACCTGTTAAGCGATCTGCTGGGGCTGTTGGTCTACAACCGTGGTAATATGTTGAGGAGAGGTGAGTAGCTCACGCTTGGGCTAAAACTGCAAGCATGCCTACGACCCGGCATGCGGGTCGCGGCGACACATGCAGAGAAGACACAGGGAGTGCTGGGAGTATGGGTATGGGAATAAAAGTTGTGGTTTGGGCTGTCAGTATTTTTTTTATTAATATTTATTTTTATGTTTATTTTGTTTTTATTTATTTTACATATTGTGCCCCCATAGGATCAGTAAAAGTCTTGGTGTTATTTTAAGATGACTTTTTTGCTGATTTCCCTTGTCACTGGGGCTGATATATTAGCCACAGTTACAGGCGAAATACAGAGGAAATACATTTCACTGCAGAGATGATCTGGGTCTAATAGAACCCAGCAGCTACTGCAGTTGTACGGGGTGGGACCCCTTAGGTATATTTAATGTATTGGTATGTTGTATATTTGAAGTACGAAGCATTAACTGACTTAGCACTTTATTGAGGGCAGGTGGTGCTTTAAGATGGAAAAGCATAGCTGGGCCTGTAGCCAATCAGCGTGAGGATAGGGGAGGGGCTGCAGGTTACACAGTTAGAAGGAGGGTCTGCCATGTGTTCTGTTAGTTCAGTTGAGTTAAAGGGGTTATCTCACTACATTGATTCATCTTACCTCAGTCCTGTTTTCTTGGTTTCACTTTGAATTCAGGGGCGTGTTTACTGGCTTCTACTAGGCTACAGTAGAAGCCAGGTCTGTAGTTATAGCAACCAGTGCTGACAGCCTATCAGGAGAGATCAAACAGGTCTGTAGCTATAGCGATGCAGCCCATACAAGAGGGGGTATCTAGGAATAGGTAGGACACTGTTAATAGACATATATTGCAAAGTGACTTGTTTTTGTAAGATCTTTAACATAAAAAGCCATCCTTGTAGTGAGACAACCCCTTTAGGGGGCTATTTGCTCTCCTCGATACCTGTATTAAGACAATATAGGTAGGTTTGCTTTTCACTCAACTCTCAGTGGCCTCTTTCTCTAAGGACATCGATCCTATATAAGGGCTATTTGCTCTCTTGAATCCCTTGGAGCGTCTAAGTGGCTCACTATCGTTCGTCTCTTTCTTCTCTTCTGGACAGTTCCCCATTCTGTCCCTCTTCTCTCACTGTGCTGAATCTCTCTCTCCCTCCTGTCTACCTGTCTCTGTTTATTTTCTTTCTCTTTCTCCTCCTCCGCGAGTACTCCTGTCCAGATGGATGTGGACTGCCAGCTTGTGGCCAAGTGACCATCCGGTACATCCGGTACGTACACCGCCCTTATCCCCATTACAAATGCTAATTGCTCCAAAAAAGATCAAAAATAAATAAAGTACACATATCTGGTATCTCCGCATGCGTAACGATCTACCCTATAAATAAGTCATGTTAATTAACCCACACGGTAAATGCCATTAAAAAAACTGGAATAAACATAAAATGGAATAAAAAGCGATCACAAACTCTTATAAATGCCGAAGTTGTACCAAATAAAACGTCGGTTCATCCCACAAAAAAAGGTCCTTACATAGCTCTATATACAGAAAAATAAAAAATTTATAGCTATTAGAAGATGGTGATGCATAAATATTTATTGTTTTAAAGTGCTTCATGCATAAAAAAAACTATATAAATTGGTCATATCGACCCACAGAGTAAAATTAACTTGTCACATATACTGCACGGTGAGCACTGTTAAAAATAAAACTAAAAAACACTACTAGTATTGCAGTATTTTCTTCACCCTGCCTCCAAAAAATGGATTTAAAAATGATCAAAAAAATACAAATTGAGTAACTGTAACCGTATCGACCTTCTGAGTAAAGCTGGCATGTCATTTTTACCACACGGTGACTGGTGTAAAAAATAAAAATAAAAAACACTACCAGGATTGCTGTATTTTGCTCAAAATTCCTCACAAAAACCTAAATAAAATGTGATCAAAGCATCATATGCACCCCATAGTGATACCAATAAAACCATCAACTCATCCCACAAAAAACAAGCCCATAATCAGCTCTGTATACAGAAAAATAAAAAAAGTTATGGCTGTCAGAATAGGACAACATGAAAATACAATTTTTTATAGACATATTTCTATTATGTAAAAGTAATAAAACATAAAAAACCAAGTAACATTTATATCATTGTAATTGTACCGACCCCCATAGTTAAGTTATCCTGTCATTTACACTGCATGGTGAACACTGTAAAATTGAAACCCAAAAAACAATGACAGAACTGCATTCCTCTTCTCCTCCCCATTTTCATGGCCCAAACAATTCAAAGACCTGGGTGCCCAAAATGCACAATACACCCCTAGCTGAGTTCCATGAGGAGTTTTAATCCAAAATGGGGCGACTTCTGAAAGGTTTCACTTGTTCTGGTACTTTGGGGCCTTGCAAATGTGACATGGCCCCACCAAAATCTGTGTTCGAAAAGCGTTCCAAATAGAGCTCCCTTCCTTGTATGGCCTGTCATGCACCCAAACAGCAGTTTACACCCATATAAAGGGTATTACTGAACTTGGAAGAAATTGTGTAACAAAATTTGGGGTGCTTTTTTCCAGAATTTTTTGTAAAAATTAAGCATTTTCAGCTAAAATTGCAGATTGTTGGAAAAAAAATTCTTCATTTTCACAGCCTAATGCTAACAAAATTTGTGAAACATCTGTGGGGTCGATATTCCCACTACACCCCTGGATATATTCCTTAATGGGTGTAGTTTCCATTATGGGGTCTTTTTTAGGTGTGTTTATTAAGTTTTAGCACCTTAGGGTATCCGCAAACCTGAAACGGCGCCTAAATAAAATTGTAATGAAAATGAGATCCCAGAGTCCAGTAGGTGCTGCTCCTATTCTGAGGCTTGTGGTTGAGCCAAATAGCGCACTAGGGCCACATATGGGATATCTATGAATCACATATGATATTTATGAGGCCACACACCCTTTTATGAGGCCATGCCCCTTTTGTCAGACGAGGCGCAGAAGCGCCTGAAACTGTCTAAAACACATAGTAAATGTGGCGAAAAGCTTGTTTTTGGCACAAATGGAGCCAGATTTCTGGCGCAACTGCCTTGATAAATCTGCCCCAATGTGTCATGAGAAAACAGTCTCTGAATCGAATAGATAGGTAAAAGTGTCAAAAAGTTATTCTCACATAAAGTGACACGTCAGATTTTAAAAATGGGGCACTGTCAGGAAGGCCAAAATTGGCTGTGGTGGTAAGGGGTAAAACAAATTTTTAAAGAATTTTTGGTTATGTTTATTTTTTATTTTTCATATCGCTATCAATATTTTTTTTTTAAATCCTGAAGTCCTGTAGTTTTTATTCTGATCACTATGCCTAATAATAGTCTGACATTTCCTGTTCTGTAGAGAAACCTTTTCAGCAATCTTCTCATTATCAGAATAGGCAGGATTACACTGAAAGGTAATCCACAATTTACAATAGGAGATGGGAGTCACAGCACCCCCTATCTCCCTCCCTGCTTATTGACGTCAATGGGTATGCTCCTGTTTACAGGCTCCTCTGTCCATAAGCTGCTGGAAAGCATCTCTCTAAACACTGTTTAAAGTAGCTCAGGCAAGATGGCTGCCACATAATCATCTACAGAAAACAGAAATAAAAATATCTACAATCAGACAATTAAAACAGTTAAGAAAAAAATATTTAGCAGTATCTCTTTAATTACTAAAAAATATATTACTGAAAGATTACCTTTAAGCTTGGTGCTGTGACAGTAAAGCCTAAAAAACTCCCCAATTACAACCCTCTTTAACAATTTCATTAAAAAATAGATCCAAGGCTGATTTAACATAGCCTGAAGTAGTCCAAAAGGGAAATCTGTAAATAAATAGAAACATCACATACATATCCAGTGTCCAGTAAAGCTGGGTGACATCCCTTTCCCACAGGTGGCACCCAGTTTTCTGACCATGGAAAACTAAGTGGCAATGGTGGGAAATGGGGTGTCATCCAGAATACAGAAAAAGCTGGATGACACCCCATTCCCCACCATTGCCACTCAGTTTTCAGCATTCAGGAAAACTGGATAACGTCCATCCCTCACAGTTGGCACCAAGTTTTCCATTATAAAAAAAAACTGGATACCCCATGTGGGGGCTGAGGTGTCACCCAGCTTTCCTAGACACCGAATAGGCTATACAGCATCCAGGAAAGGAGGGTGAAAAACTTTTCAAACAGCAGGGGGGGGTAGCAGAGTTACTAACCTCTCTTATCAGGCAACGCTCACGTGACGAAAAGGCCGTGCGTGCTGCAGCTAGACTATAGTTTTAATGTGGGAGCACCCCCCCCCGCCATCAGTGGCGCTAGGGCAGCATTTCATGAAACGGATCAGGCTTTGTTTCTATTAAAGAGCCTCCCACAGCTACATGGCTGGTTTATCAATGCTCTCCGGGAAAGAGAGGTCCCCCTTATGAGGGAGTATCCAGCACAATCCGGAAGAGTTGGTAAATATGATCACGTGTCATTATGAGTACTGAAGTCCAATCACATTAGAGACTTTAGAGTCAATGGATGTGTGCCACTACGAGACTGAGGATCTAAACAGACTATTTAGACTGTTGAACAACATACTAGGTACATGTCAAAACAAACTAGGTGAAATTTATGACACTAATAGAAAAACTGTTTTGGTTGCCAGGGCCAGACTAAAACGCAGTACTGGCACAAACCCCCCCACCAGCCCACATACAAAATATGCCTCGGAATTTTTCATTGATCATGCACCTCACCACTTTCTAAAATAAAGCCATCAACACAAAGCAAGAAAGTAAAAGTAGCACATCGAAATCCTTAATCACGGGGTCACGGAAAGCTTACACTCACTTTTAGAATCAGGGACGCGTGTACACCAACATAACCTACAATACTGAGATAATCAGATACCAGGTCAGGTCACTGTCATATGACCGTGAATTCTGCACTGATCCATGTTACGCGGCGGGTGCTAACACACTGTGCTACTCGCTGGGCTTACCCTGGAGGGGTTTGACTAAGTGACTACGTGGTCAGACAGTGCGAGTTCAGGGCAGGCAGCACAGGTTCATGAAACGTAGCCAAGGCCAGGAGCAGAGAGAGCAGATAAGAAGGATTAAACAAGCTAAGCTCAGTAACAAGACATCAGACGGAAAGCAAAACACCTTAGTAGGAACTAGAACAAGAGGCCACTAGGAAACCTAAGTTCAGGCAAGGTAAGGAGGGAGGAGCTGCCTAATAAACCCACTGGCAGCAGGAGATATGCTGTTGAAGCCAGATACCGCTGGACACCTCGGGGTTAAATGTCTGCAGAGTCTGGCTGTGCTTTCATATAGCCAGATAGAACCTGGTATAGCAGGAGGGAGAGTCATATAGTAAACGCAAAAAGTAGATCAGCGCCTGCTGACTATGCGAGTCACTGGCATGATAATCCAACGCAGAAACATAGTAAACAGTGACATTCAGTTACTTACAGGTGACGTCTTCTCTGAACAGAATTGTATCTCCACAAAGAAGGACCCAGAACCAGCTGGAGAGAACGACTTGTGGATGAAGCCTTTTTTCCATATGTTCCTTAATATAGGCTGACATTGCCTTGCTTTCAGACAAAGACATAGGATACACTCTGCCATGAGGAGGAGGGCAGTTGAGTAGAGTCTTGGCTTGATTCTTACAGAAGACATCCACAAAGTCTTTATATTATGCCAGTAAACCAAGAAGGTTGCAACTTGCTAGAAGGTCGCGCTGATCAGGAGATGAGCGCAATACTGACAGTCAGAAACTGGATTTCCAGTTGATCACCGGAGTATGTATGCACAACAATGGAAGGCCCAGGAGAATAGCACATGTAGACTTCAGGAGCTCCTCTTGATGAAAGGTCCAAATGTGCAATTTTGGATGGAACCTGCAAATACCTGTCTGTAAATGGAGGAGATGGATAGAGGCTTCTTAAGGTGGATCACCAATAGGCAATAATTAGACATCAGGAACAGATGAATAAAATTCCCTGCCAAGCTGGAATTCATGAAGGCTGACCCTAGAGATTAGAACCAAAAGACAGAACCAGAGAAACTGGCATGATCAAACAGTAAGAGGAATCTTCTTTGTTCAGGGTCACTACTCGAAAAACCCTAGGTGCTGGAGTTTCCAGGCCAAACCAGGAAGTTCTTCAAGAAGTGCTTCTCGCCCCCACAGTAAATGCTCAACCTCAGGTTGAAACTTTTTGTGCATTCCTCTCCCAGCAGAGCGTCTCTACCTTCACCCAAAGACAGAGTAAAACATGGGCCCTACGAGAATGTGGGGAGTCACGTTGTTGCTGAATCTCTTGTCTCTTGGCACAGTGGATATCGCTGCAGAGTTGCCATGTGTTTGGGGTTTATTCGGGTTTAAAAGAGGTTAGATCAAAAACTGGCCGTAAACCCTTTAAACACAACCAGCAAGGCCTTCACAAAAAGTGGCAACAAAGGCTGTGCTGTATCAGGCCAACTAAGAAGTGGAAATGGATTACGTACTATCCCACAGTTGAGTCACCTTTTCATAGCCAGAGGGACATAGAAGTAATTGAGCAGGCATGTCTGGGTTCTTCAAAGAAAGAGGGGACGGGAAATTTTGGGATTTAATTTTAGGGGTTTTTCCCTCTTTTGGGGGGGGGAAAATTGGGGGGTTTTGGCCCAGGTGCTTCACCAGAGAGAAAGGGAGAAATGATTTGAAATGGGCAAATTTGGGCGTTTCCCAGACGGGAAACCATTTTTACGAGATCCATGGACACTTTGTGCTATCATAGACAGGCTGTGGACCCAGACACGATTTTTGGTTTTTAAGACTTCACCAAGGGAAAGGGGTTCAACCACCAAATGGGGTTTAAATTGTGGGGGACAGCTAGTGTGCAGGCGTGGTGCAGAATGGTCAGACAGAGACGTGGTCGGGTCAAAAGCAGAAAGTCCAGGTAGGTGGGATTCATTCCTAAACAGAACAGGAATAGCCAAAGGTGAAACTAGAAAATAAACCCACGGGAAAATTTCTCAAAAAACATACTAAAGCACACCAACAAACTGGTAACTGAGTAGTAGAGGAGGAGCACTTACATAGTCAAAGGTCCTGGAGCTTTGACTCTGGGAAGGCTGGGTGGTGTGCATTTGGCCCCAATTAAAATTTTAGGGTGGGTAGGTTTCACACAGAAAAAAGGAAAAAATTGAAAGCAGGGGAAAAGGGTTTGATGGGGAGAGCAGGACATGGGAAAGCAAAAGGGGGGAAGGGGGCACAGGCCCTGATTCTGTTCTGAAACACCCCCAGCGGCAAAAGCTAGTCAGGTATTTTTTTGGTGACTCGGGATGCAAAAAAATTTATCCTTCCCATCTTATCTGTCCCCTGTCATAGTCTTTTCCTTGTGTCTTTCACCCAATTTGCTGGTTGATTTAATTTCCGTGATAAGTTTTTTTTGCTGTTCGTTTTAACCACCGTGTTAAGTTGGGTTAAAATTGGGCCCCAAAAGAAAGGTAGGTATAGTCCCCCCTCAAATAGTTAGGTAATATGGGCCCTTTCCCCAATTTGGTTTGGGTATGTTTATAGGGCCCCCCAGAAGAAGGGTTGGGGTTACATAACCCCCCCTCAGTAGGTAGGTAGGTAGGTATAAAGCCCTTCACCAGTAGGGGGGTATAGGGGGGCCTTTCCCCGTGGGCCTAATTAAAAAAAATAATACCTCTTCTTGTTCCCCTGACAAGGAAATCCCTCTTCTGGCTTGTGTATAGCATGAGCTGCATCCCCTTTCACCATGCCCCCTTTGCCAGCGGGAAAAAGACTCCTGGATTAAATTTTCAAATCTTAGGCTTGTGGACTAGAAGAGGCATTGAAGTAAGTGCCAAGACGATGTCACTATATCAATCTGCCAGTACCAATTATTTATGTAGGCTCTATGAATCAGCTCCCTCCTCTGTATTTTTTTTTAAAACTGTATGTATGCCTCTAGGATGCACATGCAGTTGAAAACACATGCCAAAGATCAAAAGGGCTTACTAAGCCATTCCCCCAAACCCCCAATGGACCAGTCTGACCAGCTCCCAGTGCCCCTGGGATTTTTTTCCCCCACCAGGAATCTGCCCGATAGGGCAGATTGCCAGTTTGGGTATGTAAGTTCCCCCAAAAGCAACCAAAAAAAAGCAAAAGGCTTCCTTTTTAAAGGGGTTTTAGAATTTAAAAATACGGGGGGTAAGTCACAATACCTTAAAGCATGTACAGTGCTTATGTGGAAAAGCCCGATTACACAGGGTTTTAGTTATTAAAATTTTAACTTAGGGTAAATAAATTTAATTGACTCATAATTTGCATAAAAAGGGTTTTTTAATTACTGTGTGTTTATATTTATTTTCCCTCTGTGCATAATGACTAGAAGATATAAACCAAGACTCTTTTTCTCTTCTTTTAGGTCACATGAATAAGTTCCTTGTTTATGGATTAGCAAAAACTAGTGTTTTAAAATTATTGTAACCACAACAATATTTTTCCAGGACATTTTGTGAAATGTGTTAGTGATGATTAATGTGACAAGCATGAAGACCAAAATGGACAAAAACAGCTAAGTCTTACTGAAGTCCTGGGTGCTAATCTGCAAAGTAAACATTTTGTTCAGCTTTTACATTCTCTCTGTATTTATGTGGGGGTTTTTTTTCCCCACCAAGAAAACCCATAGGTTTATTTGAAAGGGTTTGATGGTTAAATCCTTTAGGGACAGGGCCCCCAACCTTTAAAATGTCTGTACAGTGGTACAGAATACTGTAACCCCAGACAACCAGCTGATTAAAAGAACTGCAAAAGCTTTTTTGGGGACTGCATGGGAAATGTGGGGAAACCTTTTTTAAAAAAGGGGTTTAAAAAGTGAAACCTGGAAACCCTTTTGGCCCGTAAGTTAAGGTTTGTCCCCCAGGGCAAAGGTTTTTCAGAAGGGTTTTTTGGTTTTTTTAAAACCGTCGCAAAACCCGGGTCACAAACTTTTTTCATGGACCCCTTTTTGGAAAAAACCAAAAAAAAATTGGGGCTGTTTCCCTTTATGAATTGAACATCTCAATGGGGGGGAGGAGAGCTTTTTTTCTGCAAAAAAGCAAGGGAAAAACCCCTCTCCCGGCCCTCCGTGGCCGACCCGAAAACCGTGCAAAAAAGCGGTTTGAAATTTTTCCCAAATTTATATTTGCACCCGTGCAGTGGGAAAGGCCCCCAAGGGAAAAACCCGGGGGAGGTGATTTATGAGAAACCGACCCTGACAGGTTTGGGGTGACCCGGGTTTAAGATCCCAATCTTTTGGGGGCAGGGCACAGATAAATTAAATTCCCAACTACCCAAAATTTTTTTTAAAACGAAAATAGGCGCTTATTTGATAAAGTAGTAGATGTGGAGAATAGGTCAAGTAAGAAATTTAAACTAACAATTTCCCCGAGAACCCCGAAATTTAATTCTGCAAAAAGGGTTGGGGCAATTGTGTGGAAAAAAGAACTACCGAAATTGCTGGGGGACCTTATACCTGCAAAGTCGAGAGGCTTCCCTCTCTTTGGCCCTGATTAAGTGGGGGGAGAGGTGAAAAATTTGAAGTGAATGTTTCCCCTGCCCCCAGGATCAAGGCCGGGGAAATAAATTTTTAAATACCCAACTTTAAAAGGAGGGAAAAAAGCCTTTTTCTAAGAGATTTAAAAAAGCTCGGTCTGACCTTTAAAAATTTTTAAAGGGCACAAACTTTTTAATTTTTTAGGACCCCCTGCAAAAGGGGGGTTTAAAAGACAACGTGCCCTTTTTTTGCCATCTGTTTTGGCTATTTAAAAGGCAACAAAAAAAAACATGGGGTTTACCCTGCGTTTTTTGAGTATTTTTTCAAAAAAGGAAAATTTTTTAAAATTCCATTTTACCTTCTTTTTTGTGCACTCAAAAAAATTTTTCCCGCCAATACCCGGGTCGGGTTTTGATATGGAATTGTCTTTGGGTTAACCCCTTCCTAAATCGCCTGGGTTTTAAATTTAATTTCTTGGAATGTAAAGGGGCTCCACCCCACCAGCTAAAGTTTAATTTATTTTGAGACATTTGAAAAAATTGAAATCAGTATCGCTTTTTTGAAAGAAACAAAATCTTTTGAGGCACAATGTTAAGGGTGGGACATGTTTTTGGTTTTTCCAGCGATACTGAGGAAGGAGGGTGAGGTTTTTGAGGGCATAGGGAAAATTGGGATGTACAAAAAACAATTTATTTGGTTTTATTACAAAAAAGCAATATATCATGATAGTTATATATAATGTCTACATCCCTAATGGAGACAAGAAATCCCTTTTTAAAATATTGTCTGATCGAATTGTCTCTGATGATACACTTTTTTAAATTGAAGGAGGTGACCTGAATACAGTTCAAGCTACTAGGGAAGACAGATCCTCTTCTGCAGCATCTGGGGATGGAGCTCTGGTGGATTTTCTAGCAACCACTCAATTTAGGGATATCTGGAGAGACTTCCATCCAGATTACCATGAATATACTTTTTTCTCTTCCCCTCACCAGTCTTGGTAACGTATTGACTTTTTCTTAGCTTTTCCTCAGATAATGTGACTGTTCTTTTGGATGTGCATGACTTCACCCCCCGGGGAATAGAGTATAATTGGGGATTTCCATCATACCTTATATAATGATGAGAATTTTAGTAATTATCTCAGGGGATGGTGGCTTGATTACATATCAAATAACTCACTTCATGATGAGACCTCTCATTTATTCTGGGGAACAACAAAGGCTGTGTTAAGAGGCCAAATCATATCCCTTATGTGCTCCCGCATGAAAAACATAAAAGAAAAAGTACACAGTTTAACCCAACAATTAAGAAAATCCTATACAGCTTTCAAAGCCCATCCTACAAGACTAACTTGGGAAAAATGGACTAGCAATAAAAAAAGAATACAGGTTTTGGTATGCTCAGCGAGAACTGTCCAAAAGAACTCACCAAGAGACAAAATTATTTAGATTTGGCGACAAAGCGGGAAATTTCTTGCTAATCTAGCCAAAGGACTAAGGCCTCATACAACAATTAGGTCACTCAGAAATGAATCAGGCCATATTAAACATTCAGGCACAGAAATAGTGGATATTTTTTTAAAAAGGTATTCCTCACTCTATAAGCCCTCGAATAATGAAAATGGAGATTAAGAAAGGTGGTTAAGAAATTCAGACCTCCCAATATTAACCCAGGAAGATAGAAATGTCTTAGGAACTCCCATAAAATTGTTTCAAATACAGTCAGGAAACTAGCAAATCAGAAAGCCTTTGGGCCTGATGTTTAAATTGCTTAATTTTTCAAAACGCTTCCCTCTGAAATTTCAACACTTTATAATTCCTTTCTAGTTTCATAGTTTCATAGTTTGTAAGGCTGAAAAAAGACGAGACGTCCATTCAGTTCAGCCTGTTGTGCTAAGGTGTTGATCCAGAGGAAGGCAAAAACCCCCAATAAAGGTAGAAAGCCAATTGTCCCCCATTTTGGGGAAAAAAATTCCTTCTCGACTCCAATCTGGCAATTGGAAAAATCCCTGGATCAATGACCCCTCTCCAGAATTCTAGTCACTATAACTTGTTATGTTATCACGCTTCAGAAATGTATCCAAACCCTTTTTGAACTCTGTTAGTGAATTCACCATGACAAGTTCCTCTGGCAGAGAGTTCCACAGTCTCACTGCTCTTACAGTAAAGAATCCCTTTCTATGTTTATGTAGAAACTTTCGTTCCTCAAGATGTGGAGGATGCCCCCTTGTTTTTAGATACAGCCCTGGATATAAATAAATCTTGGGAGAGATCTCTATATTCACCTTTGATGTATTTAAACATATTTATTATGTCCCCCCGAAGCCATCTAGAAGAATAATGTTCTCATCATGTGCCTCTATGCACCCCATGATCCTATTTGCCTTGGCAGCTGCTGTCTGACACTGGCTGCTACAATTAAGTTTACTGTCCACTAGGATTCCCAAGTTCTTCTCCATGTCACTTTTACCCAGCCTATTTCCATTTAACATTTAGTCATGTAATGGATATTTCCTCTAGGAGGTAAAGAAATCCCGAAGCAAATGAACTCAGCCTTCATAAAGGTTCTCTCAGAACCTGATAAAGACCCTACAGTCCCTGCATTGTGTAGATCAATCTTGCTCATTGATATAGATATAAAAATCATTTTAAAAATTCTGGCGGACAGATTGGCAGCATTACTACCCAAGTTGATATCTAGTCACCAAGTGGGGTTTCTAAAACAGTGGTCGTTAGTGTCCAATACAAATAGAGTGTTGACAGTGCTGAATGACATGCTTGAGAAAGGAGGTTTACACCCCCGAAACGTCGCACCTGTGAGCCATCAGAGCGTAATGCCCATGGAGCACAACAGGGAAAGAGCTAGGGTCTGAGGCTAAACAGCCATAAAGAATTTTCCGAAGATGTACTGCATAATGGACGCTCTCTATTGAAAACTACACATCACCAGGTTTATATAACTTTACTCTATATGTTGCAATATAGCATGTAATTTAAAGGGGTTGTCTCATCTCAAAGTTTCATTGGATGCATGAATGAAATAATGCTCCTTTGCTCTGTCACTTCCTGGTCAAGCTGTCTATAATTAGCATATGAGCTATGTGTATTCAGACTTCTCTGTTTTAGTCTAGATTAAATAAATTACCTTCTCTGAGGTCTGGAGAAGCATCTGAGCTAATGTAAGAAGAGTAATTACTGTCTTTTGTCTGAAAAATCAGATAACACACAAGCTCTCACTGCTGGTCACAACTTGTGTGATGACATCACTCCCTGCTATCAGATAGCACAAACAGCAGGGGAGAAGGAGTGCACAGGTTGGTCACTTGGGAAACTAAAAAGCCCTTCTAGAAAGTTGATAAAATCATTTGTAGCTCCTTAACAAAAAAAGATGAACAAAGCAATATATTTGGAAAACGTCTTCATTTATTGTTCCCTAAATTTTGAAAGCTATTCTTTGTAGTGAGGTAACCCCTTTAAGTGTATTTTGATACAATATATTCACATATTTGAAACTACAAAAGTATCAGCCTGTTTTATGTATAGTCATATGTAGAAAACCGGCACTCCTTCGTACTTTTTCAAAAAATTTATTGATAGCACAATAGTCTACAAGTTAGTCATAGTCTCCATTTATAGTGGTAGATAAATAGTAAATAAAATCCGGGGATTCGGGGGGGGACTCATGATGAGGCCGCATTTTAGGGGACTCTAAGTCCCCTTCAGGAAAAATCCAGACCATCGGTTTTCCCCCACCCCGGGGAGAAATTAAAACCTTAATCTCAGGGGTCAGACGGGGGTACAAGAGGAGCCCCAAAATCCCCTTCCTCGGTGGGTCCGGAGGCAATTAGGCCTCGTTCAAGCGGGGCGAAGGAGAAAAAAGCCCGCGACAGTTGAAGTTCGCCCCGCCGCGACAAGGGGGACAAGAGACCTAAAGCGAGGGACCCGCACTTAGTTCCCCTGCTGGAACCCAAGCCCAACCTCAGAAGGCGACAACCCACCTGAGCGTGGGAGGAGCGGAGGGGTGTGCGGCTGGACCCGGGAGAGCCCGCGCAAGTGTGCCCAGCCGGGGCCCTCTGTCGCAGACGTGGGTGGGGGGGACCGCGACGAACAACGAGGCCCGGGGGGACTGGGGGGCCCACATCTCCTGGGGGCGCGAAAATCTGGACCCACGGCCGGCTTTCTGAACGGGGCGCCGACAAGCCCCGAGAGCCCGGCTGCCAAAATAGGAGGGGCCATAGACGACAAGCCAAAGGGTGAGATCGAGCCGGGAAAAGGGGGAGTGCCATCACATCTGGGTGGGGAAAATACACCGCAAGTGCTCAGACGGCCCTAATAGAAAAGACTGCCGTTACAGTGACGGGCTTTGCCGGCGGGAAAGCCCGCCAGTTTGTTTGACGGCCATCTTGCTGACCCTCACCAGGGGAAGACCGGGACATTTCACTACCTGAGACACCCCTCCTGCCACTGTACCCCCTAAAACCACTTTAACACAGTGCCTGTCTCAATAAAGAAAAAGCGTACTGTGAGCCCCTTACTAACACCGGGAAAAGAGATACAATCCACTTCCCCCCTCCCAACAACAGCCGACTGCCTTGCAACGGACTAGAATGTTTGGGACATTTAAAATCACTTTCAACCCTCCAACGGAGAACCAACCCAGTGCTGCTTAACAGAGGAGCGGAAACGAAGAGTCACCCTGATCACAACCCCCGTCTCCTTTTGCTAGGGGGCCCCCTTGTGATAGTTACCGCTCATTACTGGACATACAATTCAACCTAGGCACGTATCTCACCATCTATAGGTTTACTGAAAAGGGCATCCACTCCCCTGAATCCAGACCATAATAAGTCTGTACTTCCTATAAACAACCTATCTTACAACTACTGAGTTTTTTACCCCGGCAAAAGAAGACGACGGTATTTTTTAAAGGCTATCTGTAGGGTACGTAGTTCCCCCACAACATAGCACCAGTGCTACCTAGGGGGACTCCCTATTACGGGACACCCCACCAGCACTGTTTTCCCGGGCCAAACCCAAACACGGGAATATTATACCCAAACTCTCCCCTCTGTGAATTTTAAGCAAAAGCGGCAGACCGGGGTGACATAATAAAAAAGCTATCAACCAACTCCAAAACCAAGCCCCCCTGTGCCACTTTTGTCCATACAAGAAATCATCCCCCGGAAAGAGAAAAGAAAAGTTCGCAAAAAAAACCCTCTGACTCGCTTCCAAAACTAATGTATTAAACGCGACCCCTGTGGAAAACCACTAACCGACAAACTTTAAACTTCCCCCCTTATCTTTGCTTACCACAGGACGCTGCAAGATGATCTACATTAGCACCCCCCTTTAGGCCAAAATTTTGCGTCTCTCTCATTCAAAGGGAAAAAAACCCCCATATCCCAGGGACAAGTATTTAGGTCGCAACCCCACAGCTCGCCACAAAAAATGGTTAAAAAAATACTTCTAATAACCCCTCAAACAAGACTCACAACAAAAATAATAAACCAAAAAAAAAGAAAAAATAAAACTATACACCCCCAGCCTTTTCCAGCATAGTGTCCCAAACTATTGGGGATATGACATACCCCCCCGAACCTGTCCCTTTAAATCTACCCGCATCCCGAGGTTTTTGACGCGAATTGCAGCTGCGGGGTATGAAATCAAGCTTCTTACTCCATATTTCGACAGGAGAATAATTTGATCCAACTTCGTAAACTCAGCTTGAGCCAGATTACCAAAAAAGCGCAGAAAATCAGCGAATTAGGGGGCCAGAGTTTTCCTGCGATCGACCACACAAGCAACAACAGGATATTGCCCCAATGCCAAAATCCGAGATAATCCTACGTGCAAGCGGGAGGACTAGAAAAAACGGGAAGGAGAACAACCTCCTTTTTTGGGGGAAATCCCGAACATGTCACCCAAGACAAAATCCAGCAGTATTGGGGGACACTTGGCTAAAGCATGCCCAACCTTCCAAACGCCCCTCGCTCATCAAGAGCCCACCGCATGGGGGGCCCCAAGGGTGAAGAGACAGCAACCGGAACCATAATTTCCCCGATATGCAATGGACATCAGGGAAAAGGGTGATACGGGGCAACGAGCGCAAATCACTCCAAGTAAACACGCACCCGTGTATTTTCCCAAGATTTCTCTACTTCATCGCGAGAAACGTAAAGCTTTTTCACCCCGATATGCAGGCTTCTAATGAAAAAAACATAAGGTTTAAACTAATATACCCATGTCTAAAAGGAATGACCGACGGAGACCCAGTTTTACGAAGACCCAGGAACGTGAGTCGTCTTTTTCCCTGAGCCCCCCATGATGCCCCGGACTAGCGCGACTATATTGGGGCTAGTCACCCTGTTTAAATGGCCTGGAATGTTACTAAACTAGATATATCTATTGTTTTTGATTCGGCAATGATTGCACTAGTTATAAAAATTTTACCATTGTTTTGCTATGGTTTTTGCAAACCCCTTTGTTTCCTTTCCCCCCATTTTTCCCCCCCCCCTGCCTGTGGCCCGGAGCCCGACGCACGGAGGTTAATTTTCCTGGGGGCCCCCCCTGCTTGCTGGGACAGTGGACCCTCCATCGAACGAACAAGATCCACGCACAATCGAGAATCGCGACGGGAAATGGGATGATACCACCCAACATCAACACCCGCTACTCCCAACCCCCACACAAAAAAAACTAGCTGGAATGTAGGGGGCCCTAAACTCCCCAATAAAACTAAAAAAGTGATATCGCACTTTAAAAAAAAACTTCAACCACACATCATTTTTCCTACAGGAAACACACTGGAAATGGGTGAAATAATTTTAAGGGGCCCCCCCCCCCGTAAAAGGGAGACAGACTGGGCCCCCTACACATCCAAAAAAATGAGGTAAAATACTCTTTCACTCTCTATTTTCCCCGGTAAAAATGCCATTAGCTGACCCAGAAGGCAGATTCCTCTTACTAAGACCACCATTAATACTTTTAAATTACACACTTCTCAACATATACGCCCCCAAACCCAATGTAACCCTTTTATGCCGATCTCTATAATTTCCTTAGGAAAAACCTACAAAACTTTAAATGGGAGGGGACCTCAACCCCACCTCAACCCCGTTTGGATCGCACGTCCCTCCACCATGACCAGCCTTTACCAATTTTTAACATTAAGGGAACTTTTTGATCTTGCATCCATGGCGACTCCTGAACGGCTCACCAAAGACTTTACATTCACTCCATGTGCATGGAAACACCCCCCCCGCATTGCTTATTTCTTATCTTTCACTCTTTCCAGGGGCCAGGGAACGACATAGAAAACTTTTAAAAATTCGACCAGCCCCAATTTGGGCCCTCTCAGAGTAAACCCGGGGACCCTTCGCCCATAAAGAAATGGCGCTTCCCTCCTCCCTGGTAAATTCAGAAACTTTAACAATACCTTTTAACACTTTGGATCAATTTGTAGCGAAAACCTGGCAGGGGTTGCCTATTCTGCCTACTCCAAGGGGGTTCAAGGGCCATGCCCCTTACTAAAAATAAAGCAAAAAAATCCCCAACAATATTCCCAAACTAAACTCTGATTTAACCAGGGCCCACGGGCCTTATCCGACCCCCAAACCACTAACCAAAGAGAAACTCCGGGGAGGCCAAACAACTAAGGGAAACGACTTACGGGGAAAAGCAAAGGGGGGATCGAGGCGATCCGAAACAGGTATTTTAGATGGGAAAAAGATTACCCCCCTTTTAGCGAAAAGCAAACCCCCCCGTCGACCAGACCCCACATTCTCTCGCAAAAAAAACCCGAATACAACTTGCTGACGCTTCCCCCAACAATAAGAACATCTTTACCCAATATTACTGATTTTTTACAAAGGGCCCCTCACTCTGAGCCAATGGGAATTCCCACAAAATTACCCCACCAAAACTCCCCATACTTGCAATAAGTCTAAAAGGGATAAAGGGGGAGGAAATCAGGGAAACATAACCCGCCTGCCCAAAAACAAAACACCCGGGCCAGACGGCCTTTCGGGAGATACTACAAATATGCTACCCCACATATCCCACACCTCACTAGTTACTGGGGGGGGTTACAATGGACATGCACATCACTGAATTTTTGGATCAAGACGATCTTTATATGAAACCGGCAGGGGGCCCAACATATTCAACCTACAACCCCTTCACTTTTTAACCAAGACAAAAAAATTCTCAGAAAAACCTAGCAAACCGCCTGCAAGAGATGATAGGGGCCCTTGTGTCCCAAGCCAAATGGGTTTTTCCCTTTAAAAAAAGACACTCCACCGTGGGAAAAAAAAGGCGATCACAACGATCAAGAAATCGGCAACCCAAACCCAAAGACCATGTCCTGCCGGACGGAGAAAACGTTTGATTCTGTTCATGGGAGTTTTTTCACCACTGTTAAGATCAGAGGGTTTTGGGGACCTATTTTTATCTTTTCTGAGCCATTGCCCCAAAGGGAACTGTCACCGATGCGAATGTAAATAATCTCCTTTAACTAAAATACCCCTAATAGGGGTACCCTCAGGGATGTCCCCTTTATCCCCCCTTTTTTTCAACTTATCCATTGACCCGCTGCTAAAATTGGAGACAAAAACCCTTTGAGGGATTCAGATTGGTCGACAAAACAAAGTATCCCGTTTGCAGATGATGTCCCACTTACATCACAGACCCGGAACGGCCCTTTTCAATACCAGAACATCTTCGACTTTCGCCCCCGTCAGGGTTTAGGGGCAAGAAGATAAATCAAGGGGGTGTGTGAGAGGCCGTCCAACCCTGCTGGTCCCCTGCATACCCATTTAAAAAAGGGAAAATCCACCTATCTTACTTTGGGGGTTTTGATACCCAGACAATGCAACCAATCTATAAACTTAAAGTTTCCCCCCCCTTCTAAAAGAAAAAAGAGAAACTTTTTATGGACCGGAAAAAAAAGACATTATCCCCACTGGGGAAGGGGGAACCGTCAAAATGATCATATTCCCAAAACAATTGTATCTCTCACAAACATTTTCCACTTACTTCAAACCAAAAGACATAGAGAAATAACCAGGCTGTTCCCAGCTTTTATCTGGGAAAAACCGGAGCCCCCGCACAAGTATGGTTCCCCGGCCCAGCTCCTCAAAAGGGGGGATTACTTCCCACAGTTTATAACAAATACGGCACAATCAGAATGTAGGGGGGTGGATAGCCAATGTCAGCACATTTACAGACCCCAACGTGGGTCAACATTCTCCCCCAATATTTCATTGTAACCCTTACACCTCTCTACTCAAATTTTCCTCCCGAAAAACACGAATAACCCCCTTTAAAAAGACAGCATGGCGCTCCCGGACCAAAGCGGGGGAAATAGGGTTAAACCCCAAATCACCCCTCCCCCTCCGTTCGTAGACAATCCAAATTTCCCATGGGCCCAAAACCCCCGTTAGTTTCAAAAAATGGGGAAGGGTTTTGGGGGTAACAAATAGCAGTCTTTTTGACACCAGACAAAACGCCCCCTACTTTTCAACGAAGCACAACTTAAAATTTCCCAAAAATAACCCCCCCCTTTTCCCCATTGCAGGGATGCGCTACATGTGGCAACCTTGAAAAACTAGAAGGCCCAAACCTGGAACGATCCCTTTCTCAAATTACACCAACTTCCCCCAAAAAACAAAAAGGGCCCGTTTCCCGATTCTTTAAACCCCCATTATACAAACCTTAGATACTCTTTTGAATACATGGTGGTCTCTCATATTGGACAAGAAAGATTTTCCCCCTCTGACACCCGACCTTTTGCTAACCGCGCCACCCAATGCAAATATTTTTCCATCCATGAACTACTGGGAAATGGCTTCCAAATCACACCAAAATAAAACTACGTTCCCCCCCCAGAGTTTCCTGATGGGGAAATCTGACACCCACGCTGTCCAAAAGCCAAAACCCCACGCGGATCTATACATTGCCTCTGGTCTTTCCCGCGATCAACTTTCTGGTCCCCGGTACTTCCCCTTTACAGTAGAAATCTTCTCCCCCGCGCCCCCAAAATTTAAACCTATGGGCCTATTTGGTAAACCCTGGGCTATGCCTACTCAAGCATTCAAAAAAGGCTTTGTTCTATGTAGCGGCAGCGGGGCCCGAAAAATCGGTTTCTTGCATGCTGGATTAACCGGGCCCTCCCCCCTTAATTATTCCTAACAAATCATCAAATATATTCAGAATGGACTGGAAATTAAGCGGGCAACAAAAAGGGAAAAAAAACAAACACTTTTTTTTAAAGTGGTCACCCTTTATTAACTTGTACCCAACCTCAAAATCAAAATAAAGAGTTGCTTTAAATTTACCACTTTGGTACCTGACGAACCCAATGTCAGATATGTATACCCATATAATTTACCAATAAAGAAGGAGGCGAGGTACCGTTCGGGCTTCTTCCGGGGGTGTCGGATGTGGGCGCAGGTAGGTTCCCTTAATTTGTCTCCCCCCCCCCCCCCCCTTTGCCTCCCGCCTTCCCCGTTTTTTTATTTAAGTTAAAAATGAGAATCTAAAAACACCACCTAAGTGTGGAAAGTGGGAGAGTGAGACGGTAATGCACAGTAAAGCCCACCAAAAGGGTATTGACCTTTGGGTTACAAAGAATCAAGTGCATCCAGATTACACGGGCCCCTAGGATGGGATAGGCTGAATTTATCTTTGTTTCCCTTTCTGTCCTTTTGAAACAAAAGTTACTATTGGCCAGTTGCCACGAGATTTGATGTATACTAGAGTGCTTACAATAAAAAAAATTTAAAAAAAAAAATAGAATGCCCACATAATAGTCCCAGTTTCGGCCCTAGTTAGCCCTTCCTCAGGGGCCCGTGTGTGGGGAAAATAGGAGGGAGAATATCTAAAATAATACATCACAACTTAGAGAAACAAAAATCCAAAAAGAGCTGAATGAAAAGAAGTAAAAAAAGACAGGAGCCCAAAAGGAAAAAGGTAAAAAAAAAGTACAGAAAAAAATAAAAAAAATACAAAGAGCGAAGAGGAAAAAGAGAAAGAAAAGAAAAGGTTTTAAAGAAAAAAAATAAAAAAAAATCACAAAAGGAAAAAACAGGGAAAAAGGAAAAAATCCAAATACGAAAGAAAGAAAAAATGGGGACTGAACAAAAAGAAAATTTTCATACATAATACTGTAGAGAATAAAAGAGTAAAAGGACAGTGTATATAAAAAAATTTATATGAAATCATGCTGTAGACAAAGGATATAAGGTAGTACTATATAGGTACCAGAGAAGTGGTATTAGAATAAGTATATATAGAAAAGCTGTGTCAGTGACACAACAAAAGAATATATAAACATGACGAGGTGATAAGCAAGAAAAATATGACAAGATGTGGAAAAGAAAAAATATATGGCTTACCACCCAGTTATTCCCCCTGAGAATCTTATCCACTCACGCCTCTCTCCTTCCCTTTTCCCTGTGTTTTTATTAATACACTCCTTTCCCCCCTTTTTAAAAAATCACAAAAAACCCCTCAATAATTTTGCAAAACGCCGCTCATCTCATCATAAAACCATCGTTGTACTTTTTTTTCTCCTGCTTCTTCTGCAATGACATCTCTCCAAACCCCAGGCCCACCCCCTTTATGCTATCCTCCCTCCTCCTCCCATAGAAACCCTGCTAACCTACTTGCTTTTTCGCTGTACGTCTTTTCCAGTCCCCTTTAAATGGCTCTGGGGAACCCCCCAACTGTCCGGAAACAAACTCACTGCTGTCATGACCTTTCCCTCCAACGCCCTCATCCCCCTGCTCTACGAAACATGGTCCAGCACTGGGACACCGCTTCCTTGCTGCCCTCCCTAGGGGGCCTACACTTTTCTCCCCCCCCGTTGAGAACGGCCATTTCATCAGGGGTGATTTCAACATCCCCATGAACCCCAAATTTCCCTCTCCCTTCAGTTCCTTTCACTAACCTTTTCTTACCTCTCCTTTTTACTAACCCCCACCCACAAGGATGGGCACTCCTTGATCTGGTTTTCTGAACCCTTTCCCTAAATCTCTAACTTTAATAATTCTCCTTATACTCCTCTTGATCACAATTTATTTCCTTCACATTACAAAATTCTCAGCCCTCTGGAAAAACCTGCCGCCCCCCGTTCAAAAAATATCTGCCCCATGAACACTCAGGAATTCACAGACACCATAAGTCCCCTCACTGCCCCCATTTTTCCCCCCTCTCCTGCCCTACCTGGCTCCAAACAATATAATGAAATTCTTCCACCACCCTGGACTTTTTTGGCATTCTCAAAAACCCGCACCCCAAGTAGATGCTGGCACCCTTGGAAAGCCCAGATGCCATCTCAGCGATTTTCAAGGTGTGTAAACGTCGTGGGGAAGCGAAGCCCCTGCACTTCTCCATACAAATTTAGCTCGGGAAATACCACTCGCCCTACATTTTCCCAAAACAAAAAAAATTTCACCCCCCTCATCTAAACCCTTTAAAAAAAAACCCAAAAAAAGCCTGTTTGACACCTTTCACCCCCTCCTAAGGCCTAAAGCTCGGCCCCGGTCACTGACCTCTTGCTGAAGCCCCTGGCCATCACTTCAAAGAGAAAAATTAAACAGAATCCGGAAAAACATCTCATCTCAAACCCCAAGCACCGCCATTGGTCCCTCCCCGCACATCCCCCAGCCGACTCCACTTTTGACCCGACACAGAAGAAGAAGTGCCCCGGGCTTCTCTTGACTGCTCCCCCACCACCTGCCCGAGTGACCCCATTCCCCCCCCACCTTGTCCACCCCTTTTCCCAGCTGCCCCTTCTCACAAACTGCAATCTTTAACCTCTCTCCTCCCCTGGGATCTTTCCATTTTTTTTAAACATCCCCATCATAACCCTTTACTTAAAAAACCTCTCGGGCCCCATCCTGCGCTGCCAATACCGACCAGTTCTAACCTTCCCTTATCTCTAAAACCCGGGAACGCTTGGTTCTACTCTCGCCTGATCCGCTATCCTCTGAAAAACTTTTTCCCAAACCCTCTACAATAGTTTCCCGCCCCCTACACTCCAAGAAACTGTTTTAAAATTAAGTCTCCCAATGATCTTCATGGTAAATTGGGGCAACTACTCATTGGTTCTTTTCGCCCCTTCTGCAGCTTTTGACACTGTTTGTCATCTCTTCCCTCAGCATCTCAGCACCATTACCTCAGGAACACCTCTTCTTGTTCTCACTTATTTCTAACCCCCTTTAGTGTCCATTTTCAGGTTCTACCCCCCTCCCTTCCCCCTTGCGTCGGGGGTTCCTCAGGGATCCGTTCTTGGCCTCTCCTCTTCTCATCAATAACCCCATTGGGCAAACCATCGCAGATTTTTGGCTTCCAGTACCATCTCTACGTGATACACCCAATTAAAACACCTCCCCCCGGGCCACCCTGCCCTGCTACAAAACCCAGTGTGTCTGGCCCCTGTCTCTGACATCATTTTCCCCCCCTGTATTTAACTAAAACCTTACTAAGGATGAACTTCTATCATTTTCCACCATTTGCTAAAAGACTTTACCCCGCCATTTCTGTCTCGTGTGTGGCACCACCAAACTCCTAGGGAGCAGGGCCCCCTTCTTTTGGGTTTTTACTAGACCGATCGTCTTTCTTCCCAAAACCCCGTCCCCCTTTCCCAAACCGTCACCCTACGCAAGAACTCTCCAAAAACCGTCAATTTTTCACGTGGAAACAACTCAAAACCCCATTGTGGGTTTATTCATTTTCCGTCTCGACTACTGAAAAATCCTTCTTATTTGGGCTCCCTTTGTGCAAACTCTCCCCCCCTCCAATCTGTCCTGAATGCAGCAGCCAGGGTCGTCTTTCTTCCAGCCACTAAAAGATGCCTCTACCCGTGTCTTACCCGCACTGGGTTCCCCTCCAGTACAGGGTACAGTATAAACTCATCAACTCACCCATAAAGCTCTCCACAGGCTGCACCCCCATAAAATTCCCTCATCTCTGTCTATCCCCGACCCGGCCCCCCTCTCCGCTCTGCTGATGACACAAATTTCATTCATAATATCCGAACCTCCCCATGCCCGTCTCCAAACTTCACACTGCAGCACCGGTTTTTTCTGGAACTTGCACCGGGGTATAGGGGACACTCAGAACTCTCATAGCTTTAAGAGGGCCTGAGAACATCTGAAAAACAAATCTTCTCACTCTGGCCACCAGAAACCCTAATGGCTAACATCCACCCCCCCCTCCCCCCCCCACTCCCTAAACGCACTCACTCATTTTCGGGGACTTAACGTATATAATGTACTGTTTGGGGGGCAGGTTCATCCAAATTCACTTTTAAAACAACCCCATATTTATGCACATGGCTGGACCATGTAAATCAGCACTTCTTCCCCTTCTTCCCCCCTACACCCTAATAGATTGCAAGCTCTTGCGGGGAGGGCCCTCCACCTTTTTGTCTCATCTGTAAGTAGCTTTTCATTGTGCAATGTCTTTTGTCTGTACCTACACCCTCCAAATTGTAAAGTGCTGCGGAATATGTTGGCGCTATATAAATAAAGATTATTATTATTATTATATATGGAGAAATAATAGGAACATAGAGAGAAACTAGATGTAAGACAGACAGTACAGGAAAAGGTAGAAGCGGTCAAGTAGAAATAACCCACTATAAGAGCAGACTAGGCATAAAGAGAGCGAAGTAAGTAATGAAGTGTGGCTAGGAATAAAGCCTCAGAGCCATAGTAGCTAAGCGAGACCTCAGATAAGTTATAAGTGCAAAGAGGAATGTACTTACAGAGGCATACGGGCAAGGAGCATAAGGAGAAGGAGAGCGCGTCTACTCAGAGCGCACGGCGCCCCTAAATGAGCCTCCGAACCCGGAAGTCATCATCAGAGGGCCGGCGCGCCGGAAGACGCTGCAGCTAGTGGAACGCAAGTGGAGCGCATATCAAAAGCTGTGCATGCGCAGTGGAAATACAAGTGCTGCGGTGAGATAACAGAACTTGGTTAATAGAAGTAGGTATCAGGTATCAGGTAGAGAATAGGAGAAGAGGGCAATAAGGAGATGAAATGAAAGGCAATCAGAGGATAAAACAGATGTAAAAATTGAAAGTTGAAACTAGGAGAATACCAAAACATAATAGAAAAAGTAACACTATACATATAGAAAGAGAAGGATTAGGGAAAGAGCAATAAAGAGATAAACAAAGTAAAGGAAAATTATAAAGAGATAAGATAATAGATGAAACATAATCACAAGTATGTATGTGTATGTAAAGTAGTTAAAGAGTAAATTTAGAAGAGTATTTGAAATGAGCTGAATAGAGAGAAGAGAATACGAAGAGGATCTTTACCACTACTGGACCCAGGATAGGAGTCATCTTTTCTGTAAGAGAAAACAACATAGTGTAAAGATATAATACAATATAATACAATAACCCATATATCCAGATATTAATAGCCCATGTAGTCTAATACAGTACACAACTAAAGCAAATACAAAGAAAACATAAGGAATACATAAAGAAAAGAGTATTAAGAAAGAATCCCATGGGCCATGATACAAAACAAAATGCAATAGAAAATGAAATAGCATAAAGCTAATACACAAATTGTCAAAACAAGCATCTCATGAATAGAATCTATCGAATTCCCTATTAAGACCTAGGGGTTGTAAAGTCTGGAGGGTATAGATCCAATATGATTCTCTACGCTTGAGGAGAGCAATACGGTCTCCACTCCTGCGAGGACGTTGTACTTGTTCCAAAACCTGGAACCGTAATTGTGTGATATTGTGATTATATGCATGAAAATGGGCTGGAATAGATAGTAGCAGATCTTGACGGCGAATTGTGGATTTGGGTTGTGAGATGCGATCTTTTATGCGGCGGCTGGTTTCGCCTACATACGCCAATCCGCATGGACACTTAATAAAGTAAACTACAAAGTTAGAGTCGCAGGTAAAGAAGCCTTTAATGGGATACTTCCGTCCTGTCCGGGGATGTGTGATGAACTTGCCCTTGTTAACTGAAGAACATTGTGCGCAATTCAGGCACGGAAAAGTGCATTTCCTTTGTTTTTGTAGAAATGTTTGTCTAGGTATTCTGCTCAAACTACCAATGTCCGCCTTTACCAAATGATCTCTGAGATTGCGGTCCCGTTTAAAGCTCTGTATAGGAGAGGTCTGGAACTCTTTGATGGAAGGATAGGTTTTTTGCAAGATTGACCAGTGTTTGCGAATAATATGTGTCACCTTGCTACTGAAGGGATGGTATTTCAAAATACACGGGATCCGTGAGGTATTGTCACGTAAACTTGGGGTCGACTGTATTGCTGGAGGCTCGAGTACAGTTTTAGGGTAACCCCTGCCCTGAAATTTAGAAGTCATTTCTGTTATTCGGGTATTGCGCGTCACAGGATTATCAACAATCCGATTAATACAGCTGAATTGTGACTTGGGAAGTGACTTTTTAGTATTGGGAGGATGGTTACTTGAAAAGTGCAACTAACTATTGCGATCTGTGGGTTTAGAATATAAATCAAAATGAATGTTACCAGCTTGATCCTTGATAACTAAGGTATCTAGGAACGGAATACTGACTAAGTCAGAATGAATAGTAAATTGTAGTTCAGGAGAAATACTATTGATATTGATGGAACAATGTGAGAGATTCTTGGTCAACTTGCCACATGCAAAAAATGTCGTCTAGATAACGAAGCCAAATTAACGCATTTTGCAGGAAAAGATCAAAAGGATAGATGTAGGTCTCCTCAAATATGGCCATATAGATGTTAGCATAGGGGGGCGCTACATTAGACCGCATAGCTGTACCTTGTACTTGTAGGTAAAAAGTATCCCCAAATAGAAAGTAATTATTGGTTAGTATGATGGACAAAGGATCCAAACAAAAGGCATGAGTGTCGGTTTCAAACTGGTGGTACTGTAAAAAACAATCCATAGCTGTTATACCTTTATCATGAGGTATGGACGTGTAGAGGCTCGAGACATCCCACGTTACCAGGATGCTGGAGGTAGGTATAGGTGACAAAGATTTCATTTTATGAAGAAATTGTGTAGTATCAAGTAAAAAGGACCGAGTGGTTTTAACCAAAGGTGTAAAAATTTTCTCTAACAGTATGGCTAATGGTGACAATACAGAATCTGTGGAGGCTACTATGGGCCGTCCAGGTGGTTTATGAAGTTGTTTATGGATCTTTGGAAGTGTATAAAAGACGGGGATGACTGGATGTTAGTTAGTCAAGCATTGTTTTGTTTTGTCATCTATTATACCCAATGTTACATATTTGTCAAGAGTATTTTGAATATAGTTGGTCAACTTACAAGTGGGGTCGGAGTCAAGCGGTCGGTAGGTGTTAATATCTCCAAGTTGTCTAAGAATTTCCTCAATATAATCAGTCTTGTCCATAACTATTAGGGCGCCTCCTGTATCTGCAGGTTTAATAATAATATTCTGGTTGTCTCGTAGACTAGTGAGGGCCCTTCGCTCAGTGGTAGTCAGGTTAGAAAACTATTTCAATTTGTTATTATTAACATCTTGCAACAACTTATCGACATCATTCTGGACAAGTGAAATGAACGTCTCCACAGGATGATATCGTTGTGGAGGGTTATAATTACTCTTAATACGCAAACCCAGATTTTTGATAGAGAAGATTGGAACCGGATTAGCGGTTTCTGAGGAGGAGGTTGGTACTTCGGAGAAATGGGCCTTAAGTCTTAATGAGTGGAAAAATTGATGCAGATCCTCATCCAGGGCAAATGCATCAAAGTTAGTGGCTGGGCAGAAAGAGAGGCACTTATTCAGGACTGCCATTTCTGCTGGTTGGAGAGTATATGATGAGATGTTGACCACAATAGAGGAGGACTCACCTGTGATCTGGTGAGGACTTTGCCCAGAGGATCGGGTCCGCTTGCGCCCGTGTCTAGTAGGTTTGTGCCAATAGTAGCTACTTGTTGATTGTCCGGTAACCTTGTACGAGAACGTCTGTCTAAAAAACGGTCTCGACGAGGACCCTGTGATCTATCGCTGTCGGAACCTGAAGAATAGCCACGGTAAGTAGGGCGGTTATAAGATCTGTTAGTATTGGTGCGGGTGTCGCGCCACTTGTAGACCCTTTCGTGGATATAGTCCTCTGTGTCCCTCAGAAATTTCTCCCGTTTGCGTTTCTCGTTGGATGTTCGGAAGTCTTGTATTGTCTTCTCTATTTTGGATTTGAGAGTATGTAGGATAGTGGATCAACCACATTATGTTCACTAATTAAAGTCCTATGTATGACACTTGTGAAGTATTTAATTGTATTCTGCTGTTTGGCCACAAGAGGCCGCTATTTCTGGTTTCTGAGATATGCAAATGAGGCACATGTTATAACACTCACATGGCGTCGGCCATTTTGGAAAAAGAACAAAGAGACTGAGAGAGCAAGCTGCAAGCAGCTGGACACAGGAGCAGAGCCAGAAAACGATCCAGCTTCCCAGAACCTGCCAGGCTTGGAACTGAGTGTGTCCAGTAATCTTAGGAGAGGCCTGAATGCCTACACAGAACGTCGTTCCCGAATGGAGAGCACGGACAAAACAGGACAAGCTGCCGAGACAGAGAGACCACTGCAGCCAGACACATCCACCCCATCCACAAGGATTCTGCACCAGAGGAAGGAATTGCCGACCATCTGTAAGGTACCGCAGCTGGATGCTGTGCACGCCAACGAGCTCAGAAACTGGTATGAAGGCCTGCTACAAAAACCACCCCCCCCACCCCCCCCACACACCCCAAATAGTTTAGTTAGGTTGGTTCAGCTACAGGCAAAGGGAGGGTTATCCAACTACACCATTCCTGTCAGAAATTGGAAAGAGCGTGCTAAAAACACAGTGGTATCAATGTGAAGCCGGTTCATAAGTGGGAGAAAAGTGTCTTTGTGTGAAACAATGGTGCCTTTGTAGGGAAATGGGTAGAATAATCTATGTTGTGTAAGCTACTATGCTGTACAACACGGGCCCCTGACAGCCGCAACACACACACAATTATTACCTGTTAGTGCTGTTACACGGTATTAAAATGGTAAAGGGATATTGTGGCCTTTCGAACCCTACGGTTAGGTAAAGTTTACCAGGCATCCAGAGGATACAATCCTGCGGCGCGTTGTGCAGCACAGTGGACCAAGATATCGTATATGTATATCTGTGTTTGGGGATCTGTTACTATTTGTTTCAGGAAAGTTCAGTAAAACAACCTGCTGTTGAGCCGGTGAGATGGAGTCGTGTTCTTTGTAGTGACTTCGCTGTATTGTCTGGTCAAACCTGCCATCAGGTACTCGGCTTGCAACTTGGCGTAGTGCGGCTAGGATACAGCGATCGTTATGGACAGAGCTGCGGCGGGAGATCTTCCCCCGGCGTAATGTGGCGCCGGCCAGTAGCACCAAGCTCAGGCGCCACCACCAATAACCCCCCACAAAGTGTTGTTATGTACACCATTTAGGGCCATTATTGACAAGCAAGTCACCCAAATGTGACGGGAAAAACATGAAAGTACAGACTGGACAGAAAGGGTGCATCGCGCTGATAAAATATGTAACTTAGCTCCGGAAACTGGTGGCTAGAGACTAGGCCCTGGGGGCCGTGGACGGGATGTTAGGCGGACCCAGTAATGATGCGGCAGAGTGCGAGAGGCGGAACATGCTGGAGAAAAAATATTCTCGCGGTTGGATGGATGGCCCATGGGGGGTGTACCCAAAGTGGTGCAATTGCGATGTTACGTCTTTCAACGGCCACAAAAGAGAGGACGGAGAACCTCATGCAGTACTCTAATGCCATACAGGAAACATTGAATTGAGATAAGGCCGCGAGACCCAGCGGCTTATGGGGCTTTTCCAGACAGTGGATAAGCTGCTAATAGGACAAGTTTATTGTGGGATTGCATAATAAATCCTTACCGGGAACAAAACTGCAAGAGAGGACAGATGTCGGACGACCTGACATTCTATAGTGGTTTACTTAGCGCCGTAGAATTCATTGTTTACTGTTACTAGTCCCCCCCCCCCCCCCCCCCCCCATCCTAGAAAGGGACAGAGGAAAACCATGAACGTAGGGGAAAAAGGCTGTGAGTAGTTGCCCAAGCAAGCTGAGGTGAACACAAAGGAAACAGAGTCTTTGACGGATGTGGTCCAGGCATTGCGAACAGAGATTGAGAGAAGCTTCGGATGGAAGTGTCCAGATGAAGGACAAAACGGCTACAGAAGCTACGGAATAACGACGTTGGGCTTCCTGACAGTACCCCTTTAAGAACACGCGCCACAGGCGGGGTACTGTCCACAAGAGGTCCATCAGCTTGTGAGAGGGTCTAGGGACCCACCTCTGTTTGGGCTTGCACACAACAGTATGGCCACATCGCACAGAGCAGTGTCTCATGCACGTGTAAGGGCGGTGCCGGGGTTAACTAAAGATCGCTGCAGTAAGCGGGCATCCTGCAGCGGTTGCAAACGAATAACCAAGGCCAATGCAGTGAGGAGTACTGATCTTTACGACAGCTAGTAACGTAGTATGGAGCAGAGCACTAGAAGGCAGAAAAGGTGCACTGCCTAAGTTGATACTGGGTGTGTGTTTGCAGAGTGTACCTTGATGCACCTTGGAGATGAATTTGAGAGAACACTTCGGGAACATGATGGGCCAGAAGTAGTGGCTAGCGGATTAGGCTGAACGGCAGACAACAGATGGGGATCTGAACGTTCAAGGGATAGTTGGATGCAGGTCCGACTGTTTTGGACTAGCATTGGCAAGAAGGAGGTAGTGCTGGTAGATCATCCCATCCATAGAGGGGTGTGGAGGTGATTGCTGGCATGGAGACGTCCTCCGAGAACGGGTCACCACCTCTTAGTGCCAAGAAGGGCCAAGAGATTGGCAGCGGCGCAGACCCGCAAAAGGCCCACTCAGAAGGACCTACGACAGATGGGTGAGAAGCTGAAGTCTGCGGGTAAGAGCCCACAATCCGGTCGACCCATTGGGGCACGGGAAGGTGTAGCAAAAGCCCCGATGTAAGATACCGCAGATCACGTAAAAAATAGTGAGCGTTGACCGTTGGAACAGAAGGAATGTTGAATGGGGCTGGAAGTCTGGTTGAAACTAGTCTAAAAAGAAGAGGCACAGAAACCGACCACTGGTAGCTTTTTTTTTTCTTTTCTTTCTCTCGCCCTTTTTTAGTTTTTTTTCTTGCTTCTACTCTCCTCCCCTTTTTTTCCGTTTTTCTCCTGTCTTGTGTTCTCCATGTTTGTTTGTTCTTAATGTCTTTCGTTTTTTTTTTTTCTTCGTTTTGTTTTGTACGCTTGTGTTATGTGTGTTTCTGTGCTCCTGTTTCCTGTGTTTGTGCGATGTTTGTTTTAATGCTGTGTTTGTTTTTTCTGCATTGGGCCCTGTCCACTGTGGGGAAAGGGGGTGTGTACCAGTGAGATGCCTCAATGTGCATGGACAGCGAGTTGACACAGTGCCTGTTTAATACCCTACATTAGCGAAAGTCCATGTTCCTGGAGAAGTATCTCCCGGCGATAGAGGACCATCACGCTGAGGCCCAACAAGAGGTTCAGCCTGGGACCTATGGCAGTGGGGGGACAGAATGGGTGATGCCGCCGACGGACGGAAGTGGAAATGGCCGAGTGATTTATGGCTCAGATGGGAATTGACCGCAGGACAATGACTACAGGACAACAACAGCTGCTGGAATGATACAGCTGTTGGAATGAAAGGGAGGCGTTCTCGAGAAACAACGATGAAGACTGCGGGTGTGACTTTTACCAGCGCAGAATGAAAGTGCCCCAAGGGCGAAGCCTGCCACACCATCAAGAGAACGGTACCGAACAATTCCCGCCTAAAAGTGTAACAGGAAGTGGAAAGACAGGGTGGACAGATGCTGGAGAAACAGAGTGAGTCAAGTGAGTGCAAAGTCCTGGCCGCCACTGTGGTTTTGGTGCGAAAAAAAGAGGGGGTGTTCAGGTTCGTGACGTAGACTACATGGTAAGCTAATGTACCACAGAGACCAATGTCGTGACAGCCTATTCCACTCACACTAGGATGTGAAGATTACGGCGGGTACGCTCTAGGCTCATGCTAAGTGCTGTGTGTTCGACTTCCCTCGACATGGCCCGTGGATACTGGCAGGTACCCACCCCCCCACCCCTGTACTGAGAAGGATGTAGGGCAAAGACAGACTGTCATTCTGCCAGTGGAGACTGTTGTACGAGTTCAAATCGGATGCCGTTTGGGCTGTTCCAACGCCCCAGGGACATTCAGCGGCTGATGGACACATGGTCTGTAGGAGATCTTAACTTTGAGTCGTGACTATCAGACACTAGAACGAATGTAGTGTTGTGTTCGGGAAATTGGTTTGATGACCATCTCCAGGAAACTGGGTGCAGTTCTGGAAACTACGATACACTGAAACACTGGGCCTTTAAGAGTCAAGCCAAGAAGTGCACAGCTCTTCCAGCACAGCGAATGAGGAGTACTTGGGGTCATGTGGGCACTTAGGCAAGGGGTACAGCGGAACCCAAGGCAAGGAGGAGCAGTCATGATAAACTGGTCCTAGGCCATGTACATCTACGAATGAGGTGCGGGCGCAGTTCCTAGGGGCTGGCAGGGGTGATTACGAAGGTTTATACCCCCGTTGGGCTGTCATCTGAGGACCATTAAATGAGCTTACTTGGAGGTTACTGTATGATGGGGGGGTCTCCAAAGAATCGCACATTCGAGGCGGGGACCTCGGCAGCAAGAGGCTTTGTGAAGCACGGGAAAATGAGGGCGCTGACCTCAGCTGCTCCAATTTTGCCTATGCGCAGTTCGACACCCATTTTACGTGCTGTATGTACTGACTGGTAGTCATATCAGGGGTGTGGGGGCTGTGCTGGTCCCAGGGGAAAAGAGGGGCTGAGAGGAGGTGATGGCATTGCAACAGGCGGTCCTTGCGGGAGTCAGAGCGACAATTCGGACAATTATAGTGCCTTTAAGTTGGAACTGTGGCCCTGGGGTGGGCATGACTGAGAAGGTTCGCAGGAGTAACCTGACAGGTCAGGAAGATGACTGTCATGACCGACAACAAACCTCATTGGCGCAGGTGGAGTAATGCAAGCTGTTGGAGCCCTCGAGCTGAGATGGGTGGAACGAAATCCAGCACAAAGTATGCTGTATTAACGCACATTGTAAAGTTCCGGTGAGGGGAGAGAAAACGGGAATGCCGATGCCCTATATCAGGTCCCAGTAGACTAACATTCCTGCAGCATGATGAGGAGTTAGAGGACACAGAAATGCCCGACTTTTGCTCAGCGCTCCCTGCTGTCCAGGAAGTGCCACATCTCAAGTGGGGTGGCGTCTGGATGCCGATGGTGTTGGGGAAAGGCAATGGCTTGCATTGGCACAGAGGTAAGGATGGTTCGCCACAGTTTACGAGAAAAGTGAAGGGGGGGGGTCCAGGTTGTTCGGGTCTGGCCTGACCAGAGGAGCAGGCCCAAGCTGACGCAGGAAGGGGCTCATTAAAGGCTGTTGATGGCAGTGGGATAGCTGGTGGTTCCAGGTGTTCTAATGTGTGCGGACCAGTCTACTTACAATCAGTTGCAGCAACGATCAACCAGATGGTTATCACACATCGTCATTAGGGGCTCAGAGTGGCGCTCGGTGAAGCTCATGAGAGAGGCGCCCATTTTGGGAGTGACAAAAACCTACTAATTGGCTTCAACGACTGGTTGTACTGCCTGACTGTGAAGGCTGGTGTCTGAAGCGTGCCTCAGTGTCGTGTACCTGTGGGTTAGTAGAGAGACAATGAAAAGCGGGCTCCCGTGTGTCAAACCATTACGGGACATCTGCGCCCCTAGAGCTCCTGATGATTGACTATGGACAGATTGGGTCTCTACACTGTATGGGCACAGTACATACTGTTTGTCATGCACCAGACCATTTCACACTAAATTTGCCGTGGCTGTACCCACTAGGGATCTGACTGCAGAGTGCTGCTGCTGAAGTGGTTTAAGAATATTTATACAGGTGTTTGGGTAGCCACACAGAGGATACATTCCGGATCCAACGGGGCATTTCCAATGGGGCTATAATGAGCGAAACTGTACATGTTGTACGGCTTGATTTGTAGCGTGTGTCCCGTTACGACTACCGCATGTCATCCGCATGGGAACGGCAGCTTGTGAGCGGTTGTAACCGCACCTTTATGCCAGATGCTGCAGGACTTTAGAGGACATGACCATGAAGGCTAGGTGGCTCTGAGTACTCTGTGCCCGAGATGATGTGGGACTATAACAATAGGGGCACAGTATCATACAGGTTACGTACCCACACACATGGCTGATGTTAGGGAGACGGGTCGAGAGAATTTAGGATCTTCAACATGTCCAGGCCAGGACAGAATCACACACGACACAGTACCACGGCGGAGGCCCAAGGAACACCGTAGCCGACTGCGGACGGTGAAATGGGTTGTAGGGAGAGGTCATGAAACAAGTGGTGCATCAAAACCAGGCCGGTGACAGTAGGAGACAGTTTTCGCCACAAGGTGATAGGGGTCACATGGTGAGAGGCTTTAAGGAGGCAATCCCTGGGAGAAAGTTGGATGGGAGGTGTGGAGGCGGTCCATATGTGTGGTCAAGAGAAGGGTAGACCCAGGCCATCCCAGTCTACGAGGGAGAGCCGATGTAAACAGGGGCCACAAACACACGAAATTTGCACGAAATATGTGAGGCGCTGTTGATTTTGAAGTGAAACGAAACTACAGCCACGATAGTACCTACACCTGTCCCAGCCAAGCCTCACCTGTGTTGAGGAACTGGGTGGGCTGTCCATCATTGCCGGTGTCAACTGAAGTTCCAACTGTGTACGATAGTTGCCAACCAGTGGAGAGAGTGGAGCAGGCCAGCAATCTCCTGTCCCAGGGGATGTTGACCTGAAACACCTGAGCCGATAGCCACCGTAGGACACCCAGATCCAATCGCTGGTTGTACCCCCCCAGCGGCGGATGCGCAGGCGAGTTTGTGTGGGAGGGTTGTCCGAGGACGCCAACTGTCTAGTGGGGTATGGTATGTAGGAGGTGGATCAACATCCACATTGAGGGTCACTAATAAAGATCCTAGTTATGAACAACTTGTGAAGTATTTAATGTGTATTCTGCTGTTTGGCACAGAGTGCCGCTATTTCTGGTTTCTGAGATATGCAAATTGAAGGCACTGTTATAAACACTCACATGGACGTCGGCCTTTTTGGAAATAGACAAAGAGAAACTGAGGAGCAGCAAGCTGCAAGCAGATGGACACAGGTGCAGGCCATATAAACGATTCCAGCTTCAAGAACCATGCCAGGCTTGGAACTGAGTGTGGCCAGTACTTAGGAGAGCCTGAATGCCTGACACAGACGTCGTTCCCCGGAATGGAGAGCCGGACAAAAAGGACAATGCAGACGAGACAAGAAAAGGTCCATCTGCAGACAGACCATCCACCCCATCCACGAAAGGATCTGCACCAGAGGACATGGAGTGCCGCCATCTGTAAGGGTACTAAGCGGAGGCGTTGCACGCCAACGAGACTCAGAACTGTGGGATGGCATGCTACTAGTTTAATCTAGGTTGAGGGTCAGCTACAGGCCAACGAGGGTTAGTCCAACTACACCTTCCTGTTCTGGACGTGCGAAATGACTGCCTTGCTAACACAGTCGGTATCATGCTGACCGTTCACTGTGGGAGAAAGTTTCCTGTGTCACATGTGCCTTTTTGAGGGGAAATGGTAGAATCAGTCTAAGTGGAAAGAGAAGGTGCTGTACCACGGGCCCCGCAGCCGCCACCACACACAATTATTACCGTTAAGTTTTGGGCTTAAAGTATTAAAAGGGTAAGGGGTTGTAGCGGCCCTTTCCGAACCCTACGGAGGAGGGTAAAGTTACCAGGCACATCCAGAGGATACAACTCCCTGGCGGTGCGAGTAGTGCTTGACAGTGGCACCAAGATATGTGTAGTTTGTAGATCTGTGGTTGGGGGATCTGTTCACTAGCTTGTTCCATATAAAGTTCAGTAAAAAATCAACATCTGCTGTTGAGCTGGTGTTGGGGTCGTGTTTTTGGCCGTGACTTCGCTGTGTTGGAGGGGAAAACCTGCCCTCGGTACTCGGCTTACAAGTAGACCAATCGTCTGGGTTGGTGCTTGAGGCAATCTGGTCTTTGATGTTGCGAATCTTGGCTGCTGATTCAGCTAATTTTTTATGTAGAGTTTCTATTGTTAAGAGACTCATGTCAAAAAAGCATTTATTTAATATTGATTCAAGCTGACGGCAATAATCAACGTCGTCGTGAAAAATGGTCGGTCTTAAATTGCATCTCAGGCCACGTGGAATTCTTTTAACTTTTTAATACTCCGTCAATGTGACTTCGTGAAATTCAAGAGCAGTATATTGTCGTAGTTCTCTCTCATAATCTTTAGAACGAATTTCAATGGCTGGAATCCTGTAGGAAATTGGCGTGAAAGTCGTCACATTAGCTATCTCGTCAGGCTTGTTAACAGATTATTGAGAAGGTGTTTAGAAGACATTTGATGAGAGGGGCATGCTCCCAAAATAACAAATTGAAACAAAGAAAAAAATGGTGACGAAAACCAAAAGATTGGATCAGCGGGTGCACAGTGGAAAGGGCCTAGGCTGTAATTCCCAAATGTAGGATAAATACCACGGCAGCATCCTTCCTACAGTTGTTGCAGTAAAATGTGATGATAGACACAATAGTCTCTAAGTGTGTGATGCATTCTATTTTAATATTTCATGCACTTCATCACGTTCCACACACAGGTCCGGAGGAAGGCAATTAACTAGGCCGAACGTCGGACTTTATGGGGGCATTTCTATTCTAACGATTGTATCTACCGTCAATAAATGGGAGAGCTGAGTGACCTAAACTATTGAGATATTGGTATATCAATAAATTGTGGTGTCAAAACTGTACCATTAAGCAGTTGCCATGGATTTTCTTACATATGGGTATTACAGCCTCTTAGGCCTTTCCATGAGCACCCGCACATCAGTCAATTCTTTTGGTGTGGCCAGCAATCGCACCATCTTTTCTGGTGTTTTGTGTATACTGTGACATTAAAGTTAATACTTTGAAACACTTGTCTCCAGCCCTGTTAATAATTGACGCGGAGAAAGCATTTGACAATGTCAGCTAGAATTGGATGGGATCATTCATGGATAGAATGGTTTTTGGGGGTTCATTTATATTTCTTCTTGCGACAGTAACCCTATGGCTAGAATATCTATTCCACTTGTTTCACTGGTATAGCTTCGGGTAGTACAAGATTTAAAAACAGCGTGTTCGTGGAACAGATCTGATATTTGTAGTGTGTGCCAACCCAAATTAGGGATTGTCACCTTTTATTTTAAAAATAAATTGATAGGCAGGTGTGGTACCTGCCCAGGCTTTTAAGTTAATATCAACAAATCAGAGCTACTTGATCTCAAGATGTCTCCAAACTCCAGATCACATAACTTACGTGAACTCCCAATCAACTAGGCGCACACGCATCTGATCATAATATTTAGGTATTAAATTATAATGGAACAGGACACCTTGAATTAATTTATAATCACAATTTCCCACCATTCCTAAAAAAAATAAGTTCTGAACTGACAAGATGTGCTCAGTTATCGATGTTTGCATGGTGTAACTTATTTAAAATGATTAGTTTCTCAAGGTTACTCTATTCCTTGCAGGCAATCCCGTTATTATTGAAACACACTTGTGTTGATAAACTAAGATCAGCATTCATCAAATTTATATGGAAGCATAGACGACCTAGGATAGCTATCAAAAAGCTGATGTTACCAAAAGATAAAGGGGGTTTTAACCTCCCCAACATCAGAACATATGACCTAGCCACATTACTAAGGCATGGCTTTGATGGGCTGAAGGGCTCATCCTTTTTCTCAAATACAGACCTGGAAGCTGAACTGGCATCTCCATGGTTCCTCAATGCCCTCTTGCATACTACCTATGTTGCACTCCCCACCATAGCCTGATAGAACTTAATTTTGAGAGACACAATAGGGGCATGGAAAGCCTTCAGGTAATTAAATTACCATTCCAGTCTAACAAATATATGTCCTGGTGGGGGCCATGCTCGAGGTGAATCGTGGACAGGGGGATAGGTCTATTGGAGCAATGGGTGAATAGGGACTAAAATACAGCGTAATGGGAAACTGTCTCGGAAGTAGCTTCGGGGGTTGGAACAAGACTTTCTTGATGTTAAAATAGCCTAATGTATCCTTGAAGGATGGATAAAGGTTAGGAAGGCGTTGGTAAATGAGAATTAGCGAGATACATATTTTAGATTGGCTCATAGAGCAATCTTTGGTTTTAACATTCCACCACATTCAGCATTTCCAGATAGACTTACAGCATGCCCCAAATGCTCAGACCCTGATCTACTGGTCCTGGACCGGATTCAGGTAAGGTATGAGAGGATAGACTGGAAGAATCGGCGACAATTTCTAAAATATCTATAGTCATCCAGCTCAATCCGCAGCAGGTATTATTTTACAACTTTCCAGTGAAAAGAAGAGAGAAGAAAGTAAAACTATGCAATCAAGTTACTCACATATACTTGAAGGTAGCGAAAAGATTTTTACTCAATGAATGGCTGAAGCCCACTTTGCCTTCGCTGAAAGCAGTGATTCAAGTAGTTTAAATACTTTTGAGTGTGGATAAAATTTACATGATGCGCAATAAAGAAGTTTGATCAGAACAATTTTTCAGGACATGGAAACATTTTATTGGCACTTTCCTTACAAATGTGAAAATCCGGTCCTTTATGAAGCCATGTACAGGTACATCATGGTATCTAACATCACAGTTGTCAGGGTCTTTAGGGAAACTTCAAATCACCACAGACTGAATCTCGCTTTATTGCCTATTTGATAATTTGGTAGTTCAAGTGTATAAGAAACACTTAAACAAATAAGGTAAAAAAATAAAATATATTTACATTATATATATATATATATATATATATATATTTATATATATATATTATATATATATATTGTAGGGAATCAGCTCAAAGGTTGGTACCAGAGAACAAAGTCTGCGACTTCCTTTAGAATGGCGTTTATTGCCAGAAAAAGGTACACACAAAAGAAAACAAAGTAGTGGCTTCAGCGCAAACAAAAAGCACCACTGTCGTGTGCTAATAGTCCTAAGGCTCTCGTTTCTTTTAGACAGGTGCCATGTGTCAGGGGAATTCTGCAGGCAGCTGCTGTGACAATCTGTCTGATCTTCCACTGTCAGACTCCTTCCTGACAGACACATCCCGTTGCTCACACCTGTCTTGCCAGGTTTATATACGGCTGAAAACAAAACCAGGCCTGGACCTGGACATGGAGTAGCCACACACCAAAAAAGAGCGGGTGGGTACTCAGTAAAAAGCCTACCCGTTACACACCTGCCGCTAGCAGTTATACTAAATACGTATAGGAAACGTGTGGTCCCAGTGGCCTACTTGCCCGACATAACACCAGTACTAGATGGCTTTTTACCTCATCGAGAACAGGACCTCGGTGAGTCATTCGGCCAGTCCACTACGGCCCTATGTGGTTGTGTATTACACTACACACACCCCCCACCCCTCTGCCTAAACGGGGTTGTTTGGCGGCATAATTCCGCACCAAAAATCTATAGTCCCTTTGACAAGGCTTACGCATTTCCCTGTAACTTGCCGGCCTATGCGTCTACAGAAAACAAGAAATCTTGTAATGCCAGAAAAAACAGCGGGTGTGACCCGCGAATTGTTCCTGCTTTTTTGTCTCCAGCAGTCCATTTGAGTGGGCATGGGTCGGACACCAGCTTGAACTTCCTACCTAGCAGGTAGTACTGAAGGAGTCTAGTGGCACTCTTTATGGCCAAATCCTCTTTTCCACAAATGGCATAAAGATTTCTTTTCTGCTGGGGAGAGTTTCAATACCTGAGGTACATGTACTGGGTGCGTCCTTCCCCATGTTTAGTACCTGGGACAAAGTACTGCTCCCAGCCCCTACATCGACGTGTCCGTCTGGGACCACAAATTCCCGGTGAGAGTCCGGGGGCTACTGAACAAGGGTTGGTCGGAATAGAGCCTGTTTCAGCTCCTGAAAAGCCCCCTCTGCTGCGGGAGGACCAGACTTAAATTCAATGGGGGGCCAAAGAATTGTTTTCCACTTCGTCAACTCTGTCAAAGGGACGGCTATCTCGGATGAACCTCGGGATAACACCGCCTATAATAGCCGACTATGACAAGAAAATGCCCTGAAAGTTTCTTGGACGAGGGGGCGGGGCCAATTTCTGCGATAAGCCTACAACCTTATTCATTGAGTGTTTAATCTTCCCCCTTCGACAATGTAGCACAAGTATTTTGTCTCCTTCACATTTCCCTTGGGCACATTTAATTGGGTTAATTTAAACCCACGCTTCTCAAGGCATCCAGAACAGCCTGGACTTTCCTTAGATTGACTCCCCAGTCATGGACTAAAAATGAACGATGTCATGCTAAGTAGGCAGCGGCATATATTATATGAGATGTAGTGAACTGGTCCATAGCACCTCTGGAAAGTGGCCGGGGCCCCCTGTAACCCAAATGGAATGCCGGACATATTGAAAGGAACCCGTCAGGTGTGGAGAAAGCGGTTCTTCCCATAGCCTTTTGCGCCAATGGGATCTGCCAGCCAGCATCCACCACTTGTAGGGAATCAGGCTCAAAGGTGGTACAGAAAATAAACAGTATGCGACTTCCTTTAGGGCACATGGCGTGTATTGCCAGAAAGGTACACAACAAAAGGAAAACAACGTAGTGGCCTCAGCGCTAAACAAAACAGCACACTGTCCGTGTGTAAACTCACAGCTCTCTGGTTCTTTTAGCGGATCCAGTCTCAAGGGATTTGCAGGCAGGCCTGCGGTAGGACACTCTGTATGACTACGACACAATGTCAGAACTAATTCTGACAGGACACACCCTTGCTCACCTGTCTTGCAAGGTTTATATACGGCCTGAAAATCAAATCCAAAGCCTGGACTCTGGATCATGGGAGTAGCCAACCACCCCGCTACTTTATGGCTACTCCAAGTAAAAAGCCTACCCGCGTTTAACTGTGCATAGCAGTGTATACTAAACGTATAGGGAAACGTGGGTCAGTGGCCTACTGCAGCGAACAACCAGGTAATATATGGCATTTTTTACCACACGAGAATCAGGCATCTCGGTGAGACATATCGGACGTACCAATTCGGCCCCTTGTGGTTTTTTACAAGTATATATGTATAAGTGTGTATGTATATATATGTATATAATATAAAAAATAAATGGAAAATTTGTATTTAGTAGAAAATGTACATTTATCTTTAATGATAAATAACAATAGTTGATTTTTGGGCTCTATTGTTGGAATAAGGGTATTTATTAACGTTTATGTTGTAAGATTACTGACTGATTGATACAAAGGTTTAGAATTTTTTTGCTTTCTGCATTTTGAATGTTTCAAGGCTATTTTTATTCTGTGTTTCTGTATGCCAAATCAATAAAAATTCCTTGTTAAAGAAAAAAAAATCAAGACTCATTTGCCAAATCCAGCAGTAAATGTCATTTTATGTGACCCTCGGGAGCTCAGATAGTGAATTGGGATGGACAAGAAAAAGGACAGGCTCTCCACTTTCCCTGGAGAATGCTGCCAATGTCTGGTGGTGACAGTACCAGTACAGGAAGTGGGCTCCATTTTGGATTCAGAACTCTGGTGTACACCTCTACACCATCTTATTCAGCATTTAAGGTAGGGGACGAGCTCTGTGTCAGCCAAACGGACCATGTGTATCTACATGAACACTGTGCTAGGATCCATTACTTTAATAAAATAAACACAAAGGGATGTTGTTGGGGGGTGTTTATTTAAGTCATGTGTATTTTGTTATTCTGTGTGGGGTTTTTGGCATTTGATTCTGGTGTTATTTATAAAGGTATCTGACAAACACCTCTCTCTAACTGCAACTGGGGGTTGTGTCTATCATAAACAGTTGTTTTTTGTGTTTTTCTGCCACTAACGCCATACCAATATTATCCCAGTACCCAATGCACTAGGGATATTGGATAAAGCTGGGTTACCATCAGGAGTGGCCTTTTAATGTGATGGTACCACATCTGTGGCTGTATCTAGGGCTGGCACTTTTAGGGCTTGTCCCCACGTGTAACTTCCGGGGTAGCAGACATAGCAGCTGCCACGGGGCCCGGCGACTACACACGTATGATACACCTGGTAATGCAGGTCCTGGGCTGCTGTGAGGTGCAACTGTTAACAGTTCACTGCGGCGGGCGCGGAAGCTGTGGGGAAGGTGCATACAGCCTCCGGAATGGCGGGCTCTCCGGCCCAAGCAGTTCAGAGGCAGTCGCTGCATCAGTGGTTATCAAGTGGAGCGCATCGGCTCCTGCTGATCTTCTCGATGCAGGGCCGGCTCTCAGTGATTCGTGGGCGGCGCGATTTCGTCAACATGATCACGCCGCCCAGAGCGGAGGAAAGTAAGCTATTTCTTTTTTTACCTGCCCCTGCACTGCCTGTATAGCCCACCAGCATGTCTGTTTTAGTCCCCATGCCTGCCTATTTTACCCTGCCTACCTAGGATAGCCCCAATGCCTGCCGCTATAGCCACCCTGCCTGCCTATGTAACCCCCCTGCCTGTCTATATAGCCCCCCTGCCTGCCTATATACCCCTGCCTGCTTGTATAGCCCCTCTGCCTGCCTATGTAGCCACCACCGATGCCTATATAGCACCTGCCTGTCATATATACGCACACCACCTGGCTGCCTATATACCCCTGCCTGCCTATATAGTCCCCCAGCCTTCCTATATACCCCTGCCTGCCTATATAGCCCCTCCTGCCTGTCTATATAGCCCCCCAGCCTGCCTATATACCCCTGCCTTCCTATATAACCCCCCTACCTGCCTATATTATCCCCCATGCCTGCCTCTATATATCCCCCTAAGCCTTTTTTACCACTTATATAGCCCCACTGGCCTGCCTATTTACCCCCTAAGCCTGCCTATATGTCTTAGCCCCCTAAGCCTTCTATGTTATAAGCCCCTATAGCCTCCACCTAAGCTTGCCTACCTATATAGCCCCTGAAGCCTGCTGTCTAACTCTTTGGGGCCCCTATAGCTACCTTAACCCTGCCTACATGCACCTTTATGGCCCCTATAGCCCCACTCTAACAATTGTTACCGGTATGGCTCCCTATAAGCTATCTAAAACCCTGATATCTACACCTATTTAGCCACTATAGCTTACCTTAATATACATGCTACCTATATGGCACTAGAGCCTACCCTAAAGCCTACCTGCCTATGTTGGGCCCCACTCTATGTAGCCTATTTACCTACCCTGGTCATACCTATGCTGGGCCTCACCTATAGCCTAGCTACCTGTGGTCACCACCTTACGGCATACTACTACCTGGGGCCTTAATTATCTGCCTCACAACACAACCTTCTGGGACAACCGGATATATATATCTGCACTCAAAGCTGGTTTATTGTTTTAGTTGTAAACTTTACATAAATAATTGGATATAAAAAAAACAGCTTTCTTGGCGGCTAGTCATTATAAGCAGCATATTCATACAATGCGGCTTTCATACATATCATACGTACAAGTCTTGCAGAGATATCAGAAGGGCTCACTTTAGCTCGCTTCTCCTTATACGTTGTATGTGATCAATTACAATAATGGAAGAAGCCGATTTGTAGGTACTTGCTTGTATCACGGGCGATAGCCTCCTAAAGCAGACGGTTTACTGTGTCCATCACGACTCTGTTGTGAAACGCTGCAAGAAAGACTTACTGCGAATGCGAACGTGTTGGGGTGCCTTCCCTTTGTCAAGCTCACCTGTGATACGTAAGTTAAATTCTTGTTTATAGTGGTGCTTCATTCTAAACGGTCTACTAAGTTAACCCTTGCACTCATTAGTGTACCGCTTCAATCTGTGCTGCTCACATATTTTAAATCACGCTGCTACAAACGTATATCACTTACTATTCTGTCCAGACGAGTGTCATCCTTCGTTGTAAAACTTTACACACATTTTAATTCTTGACATAAAGGTACCACAGCTTCAATGAACAATCCTCATTTAAAACCCACAGGGTTTAAAGCTTCAAGAAGGATATCCAGTAGACTCCCTCTGTATAGATTGTCTGTGTGTATCTTCATGACTCTCCTTTCCTGTCTACCTGTTTCCAATACTGGTCACCAAGCAGTTCGCTGATTTATATGTCTATGTTCGGAAAAATGTCTAGCTAAAGATGTTTCACTAAATTTTTTATCTTCTTTTTTATCTTTTTTCTTAACCGAAATTTGAGTATTTTCTTTTTCTTTTCCTGTTTGGTTTTATATAAACGTATTGTTGAACGATGTTCGTTCAATCTCATTTTCACTTCCCTAGTAGTTAGTCCTACATAAATCATCCTGCAGGGACATTTCAACATATATACTACATTTGCCGAATTACATGTAAAATATCCTCTACTTTTTATAGGAAAGCCTTTTGTTGGATGATTTATGTTTTCACCTTTAATTATTCCTGAGCAGTTCTGGCAATTTAAACATGGGAATGTGCCCTTCTTAGGGGTACATAAATATTTTTGAATTGATTTTCTTGGTACTAAATCAGAATGTACTACCATGTTACCTATCGTCTTCCCTTTACGATATACAAATTTGGGTTTTTCTATAAACATCTTCTCATATGTTGGTTCGCTTTGTGTAACCTTCCATGTTTTCAGGATTACATCTTTTACCATTCCTGCATGCTCATCAAACACTGACACAAAATCTATGTTATTTTTTGATTTTTCTATTGGTGATCTACTTTTCATCAACTCTGTTTGTGTCATAGTACCTACTTCATTTCCTATTTGCGATATTTCTTTTCTAGGATAACCCCTATTTACAAATTTTTCTATCATCTTATTTTTATTATCAGTGTATTCGGCATCTGTAGTGCATATGCGACGGGCTCTTATAAATTGACCCTTAGGGATCCCTTTAGCTAGACATTTTTTCGAGCATAGACATAATATCAGCGAACTGCGTTGGTGCATATTGGAACAGGTAGAAGGAAAGGAGAGTCATGAGATCAAAAGAATTCTATTACAGAGGGAGGTCTACTGGATATCCTTCTTGGAAGCGCTGAACCCGGTGGGTTTAAATGAGGAATGTCAATGGAGCGTGTACCTTTAAGTCAAGATTTAAAATGTGTGTAAGGTTTTAGCAACAAGATGACTAGGTGATGATAGTAAGTGATATACGTTGTAGCAGCGATTTAAATATGTGAGCAGAACAGATTGATAGCGGTAACTAAGAGTGCAAGGGTTAACTTAGTGACGTATAGAATTAAGCACACTATAAAAAGAATTTACTTACGTATCACAGGTGAGCTTGACAAAAGGGGGAGGACCCCGAAACGTCGCAGGCACAGTAGTCTCTTGCTGCGTTCAACAGAGTCGGGAGGACACAGTAACGTCTGCTTGAGAGGCGATCGCCGGATAAGCAAGTACTAAATCGGCTTTACAATATTGTAATTGATTCAATATACAACGTATAAGGGAGAAGCGAGCTAAAGTAGCCGTGAATATCTCTGAAGATTGTACGTTGTTATGTATGAAACCGCATTATATGAATATGCTGCATATAATGAGCTAGCCACAAGAAAGCTGCTTTTTATATCAAGGATTTATTAAAGTTTACAACTAAAAATAAGAAGCTTTGAGTGAAGATATATACACTCACGCGCCACGTTTTTGATTAGGTACGCCAGCCATGCTAGTAACGTTTCTGGTACTATGAAGACCACCTTTGCCTTCAGCACTACTTAGCCTCAATTTTCGCGGCATAGTTCCCACAAGGGTGTTGCAACCCGATGCTCAATTGGTCCCAAGGGGCCCAAAAGGTGCCAAGAAAATTTTCCCCACACCTAAACCCCCCACCAAACCACCCCTAAACCTTGATACAAGGCAGGATGGACCATGTTTCATGTTGTGACGCCAAATTCTACCCTACCACCAAATGTAGCAGAAAGGAGATCATCAGACAGGCAAGTTTTTAAATTTTCTATGCCAATTTTGGGTTGGGAAATTTGGAGCCTCATTTTTTGTTCTTAGCTAAAGGAGGGGCACCCTGTGGTCTTTGTGCGGGCCCCTTTTCCCCCAAAATTTTTGCCGTACTGTCGTTCAGAATGCTCTTCTGCCTCCCCGGGTTTTGTAACGGGGGGCTATTTGAGTCAGTTCCCTTTTCATCGCTCAAACATTTCCTCCCCTTTCCCCTTTGACCTCTGGCATAACAAGGCATTTCCCGCCCCGGGACTGCCGCTCACTGGTGTTTTTTTTTTTTGGGGACCATTCTCTGTAAACCCTGGATGGTTTGCGTGAAAATCCCGGGGGAGATCACGTTTCTAAAATACCAACCCAGCCCTTCGGCAAAAAACAACCAGAACTTTCAAAGGCACCAAATCCCCTTTTCTTCCCCATCTGTCGTTTGAACTCGGGGAGTTGTTTTTACATGTCTACATGCCTAAATCCCTGGTTCCCGCCATGTGTTGGGGTTGATTAAAATTAAGTGTTAACGAGAAAGTTGGACAGGTGTACCTAATAAGTGGCCGGTGAGGTATACCCCGGCTTCCCAGAAGGGTTGTTTTTGTTGTTGTTGCAGGGGGGGACGCCCAGCTGGATTTTTGTAACGGTTTCTGGATACTATAAAGTACGCTAAATATAAGCCTAAATACTGCCTACCTACCTGTAGCCTACCTACCTAATTGAGACCTAACTGACTACTGCCTACCTACCTAGGATCTACCTACCTGGGGCCTATGTACTACCTACCTACCTCAAGTCTACTAACCTACCTACCTAGGACCTACCAACCTATCTAATGAGGGTCTACCTGCTTATATGATTCGGTGGGGTAAAGACCATGGCTGTAACACAATCTCCAGGGTGTGAATCCTCTGTTCCTCCCCTCTAGGAGACTAGGCCTCTAAGCTATGGTTGGGGTGGGGCACATCCAAAAGTTTGTTATGGGGCCCAGGCTTCTCTAGTTACGCCCCTGTCCCCACGGCACAGATTTTCAGTCGGTTTTACAGACGGCTTTCGGATTTGAATACCGTCTGTAAACTGACTGTTAACCTTTTACATTGAGTTAAATAGAAAATCCGTGCAGCAGTCCCCATTGCACAGATTTTCCGCCAGATGGTTTTCTACACCGCCGGTTTTCGGGCGGGACATGAACATGTGGGTGTGAAGGGGGATGGCTTGAATCCGCAAACCATGGACAAAAGCCGTCCCCCTGCATGCCATTCCCAACTGGTATTTGGTCTTTCCGTGTAAACGCACCTTTAGGATTGGAATGCCTAGTTTAAGATTTTCAATAAATAACTAAAAAAAATATGTGGAATTCCCCTTGTATTTTTTGTAACCAGACATGGTGAAACCAGCAGTTGCAGGCTGATACTATCAGGATGGAAAAATCAAGCATCCTAAAAAGCTTTAAATTTAATGAAGATGCAATAAAAGCTCCATAAAGAAACACAGGACAAAAGAAATAAACACTTACCGTATATACTCGAATATAAGCCGAGGCACCTACTTTTGCCACAAAAACCGGGAAAGCTTATTGACTCGAGTATAAGCTTAGGGTGGAAAACACAGCAGCTACTGGTGAATTTTAAAAATAAAAACATATACCAATAAAATTACATAGGCAGTTTAATGTCCCCCATAGGCAGATATAGGCAGTTTAATGCCCCACATAGCAGTTTAATGTTCCCCATAGGCAAGCATAGGCAGTTTAAAGTCCCCCATAGGCAGATATAGGAAGTTAAATGTCCCCCAAAGGCAGATATAGGCTGGTATAGGCAGTTTAATGTTCCCCATAGGCAGGTTATAGGCATGTATAGGCAGTTTAATGTCCCCCATAGGCTGGTATAGGCAGCTATATGTCCCCCATAGGCAGGTTATAGGCAGGTAATTGCCCCCATAGGCAGGTTATAGGCAGGTATAGGTTCTTGATATAGTATGTGCTAGGTATAGATCCCCACTAGGCAGGCTCTAGGCAGGTATAGGTCCCCCTAGCAGGTATAGGCAGGTATGGGCATGCTATAGGCAGGTTTGGGGAGGCTATAGGTCCCCCTAGCAGGTATAGGCAGGTTATAGGCAGGTATGGGCAGGCTATAGGTCCCCCTAGCAGGTATAGGAAGGCTTTAGGCAAGTACGGGCAGGCTATAGGCAGGTATGGGCGGGCTATAGGCAGGTATGGGCGGGCTATAGGCAGGTACGGGCAGGCTATAGGCAGGTACGGGCAGGTATAGGCAGGCTATAGGCAGGTATGGGCAGGCTATAGGTCCCCCTAGAAGGTATAGGCAGGCTATAGGAAGGCATAGGTATGGTTTTAAAACAATACACTTACCTGGCTCCCCGCTGCTCCGTCTCCCACGCCGCTCCGCCTCCTCGCTGTCTGGCCTCCCGCGCGCTCTCCTTCCTCTTGCTTGCACAGGCGGGTGATGTCATCAGGCCACGCACGCAGCGTGATGACACACGCCGCCTGTGCCGGAAACTCCGGAAGGCCGCGAGTCTGCGGCTGCCCGGAGTCCACTGCGGATCACGGAGCGCTCGCTCTCTGCTCCGCAGTATTATCCCTTCACCTATATGCGCTCCGGAGGTCGCATATAGGTGGAGGGATCGCTGACAGTGCCCGGACCACAGCAGCGTCCGGACACTGTGCGCTCACTCGGCCTTCAGTTATATGCGCTCCCTGAGGAGCCGCATATAACTGAAGCGTCCCTGTCGGCACTAGGGCCATCGCAGCGCCCGAGCGCCGACAGTGACTCAAGTATAAGCCGAGGTCGCATTTTTCAGCACATTTTTTGTGCTGAAAAACTCGGCTTATACTCGAGTATATACGGTAAGTGTTTCTGGGTACATAGAACCCTTAATCATAGCTTGATAAAAAAACTAAAAAGCACCACCCTAAAAAGCTTAAATTGTATTGAAGATAAAATAAAAACTTCATAAAGACACACAGGACCAAAGAAAGGAACAAACTGCTGTGGAAGAGCGACCTCAGGTGATCACATGTTTCTGCTTTAGGTGGATTTACAAAAAAATTTAGATGCAAACCCCCTTACATATGAAGACCATTCCCAGTTCCGGTCGGCTTTTTGACCGGGGTCTTAGGGGCCCAAAAACCCTTTAATTTTCCAATTTTTTGGGGGGTGTGGTTGGCTACCGGGGTTTTAGAAAACAGGTAGAGCTAAGGGAGGGCTCAATCCCCCAGTTTGGGGAGAAGCCAAAATTGTTTTTTTAGTAGGAGACTAAAAAATGTTTTTTTGGGGGGTTTTTTTGGGGAATAGGTCCAACCAAAATTTTTGAGGGGGAATTTTACAATTTTAAAGCTAGGGGCCCTTGAGGGCCCGAGATCTTTTTTTTAAATTTTTTGTCCAAGTAAGAAATGTGTTTGAAGAAAAAAGCTGGCGGGGGCCCAAAATTTGAAGGGGAAATACCTGAAACTGAGGGGCCATTCTGCATACCAAGCAGGACCCGGTGAGTTAAAAAAATAAACAGACGGCCCCCAAAGAGGGTTGAACAAAAGTAAATTTTTCCCTAGGGAGGGAGAGAAAATTTTTCGACAAAAGTTAAAAACCCAGGAAAGGTTTTTAGGCTGATGGGAAAAATTTGCCGACACCGAAAATTTTATTTTTTTCAGGAGGGGGGCCCTTTGGGAAAAGGAAGATTTTTTTGCAGCTTAGTGTGTTTGTGATTTTAAATTTCTTCAATTGAAAAATAATTGTTTTCTACACTTTTTTGGCCAGCAGACCTCTGATAGCAGTTGGAAAAATTTTTCCTGTGGGTTTTTAAATTTTAAATTTAAATCACTGATGTCCCGGGGTTTTAAAACCGGAAAAACTTTTCCCTATAAATTTTTAAATAGTTTTTTTTGAAGTCCATGCCCTTTTGTTTGGCGCAAAGAGCTCAAATTGTATGAAAATTGTGTTATACATATTTTTTTAGTTTAAAATTAAAGCCCCGTAAATCAGGGGGAAAGAAGGCCGCCCCTATTAATTTCCCTATAGTATTTAAATTTCCTTTTTGCTGTCCCCTGGTCTGTTTTTCCCCAAAGAAAATCAGTTGTACGCATATTGGTTATACATATTTTTAGTAAACTAAAGCCTGAGGGGGGTTTGGGCAAAAGGGCCCCCCAAAAATGTAATCCATAAAAAATGTTTTTAAAACTTCTATTTCATCAGTTTCGTTTTCATTTGGCGCTAAACGTGCATTTACGCAATTGTTTTACACATTGTTTCATAGTAATTGCCGCCTGTTGTCAGTGGTGGCAAAACCGCCATATCTAATCTATATAACTTTTAAATACTTCTATTTCACTCCTTTTTTCGGCACTTTTTAATCTGTGGGTCAGATAGGTTTAAGGGTCATGCTGCGGTCCAGGACAGGGATAGTCAATGTCCAGTTCAACAAAAATAGTGGTTCAAATAATACTGCCTTCTGGCACTTTTTTTTTTTTTTTAAACTGTATTTTTATTAAGACATTTTGTATGAAAAGTACACATAACAGTACAATGACAAATATCTCCAGGATACATGGCAAGCAGCATACAACAAGAAAAGTATTACTTATTCATAGGAGTAGCAGCATTTATATCTACGATAGCATAAAGGAAGGGTACAGACCGCCTACACTGCCCCTCCAATAGCATGCTTATGCCATTATCATGGAAGAATATGACATATAAGCAAGACAGACAGAACATCGACAGAAGGGGGTGGGAAGAGACAAAACCATACATGTGGGATCCTGAGATGGCTATTGATAACCAAAGCGTTGATATCTAAGTGTAGAAAAGTCAGGAAATAATAGGGTACAACTCAAATGCCTTCAGTAATAACATAGGTGTCCCAAGGCGACCATATAGCATGGAAGGTATCCACGGTGTTATTCAAATTAGCAGTAAAGTGTTCCAAGACCCGTATGTGTTTGAGTCTTTGGAAGACATCCTGCAACAGTGGAGGATCTTTACGTTTCCAATAGGAAGAAATGAGGCATCTGGCAGCTGTTAAAATGTATAATACCATTTTCAAGATGAGTTTCTTCACTTGATAGGTGAATAGGTTAAGCAAACATGCCGCCGGATCTAGGGATAGCCTAACCCCCAGCAGGTCTTCAATAAAACTATTGACATCCACCCAAAACTGTCGGATAACTGGGCAATCCCAGAAGATATGAAAGTTGCCCGCATCACGGACACTGTATCTCCAACACACACTAGGATAGGCTGGATTAAGGTTATGTAGTTTCAGAGGTGTATGGTACCAGGACATGAGAATTTTGTATTGATTCTCTTTATAAGTACTGCACAACGACGTCTGGGCCGCTCTTTTCCAGATTAAATTCCAATCTGTCTGTGAAATTTGTCTATTTAGATGTCTTTCCCATTTGGACATGTAAGGATGTTCAATGTGCTCCCTAGGAGTAGGGTTCATCAATAAAGCGTAAATGTCAGAGATCAGACCTCTTGTCGTGGTGCACAACTTACATATCAACTCAAATCCTGTCGGCACAGACACCTCAGAAGAACGTAACACACGTGACATGAAATGTGTGATTTGCAGGTAGGAAAAATAGCATTTCTCCAGTATCTGGAAATCAGCTTTTAAGGTTGGAAACGGTAAAATTCGTCTAGTGCGGTGGTCTACAATGTCTGCAAATCTAAATAGGTTGCGGTCAAACCAAGGTTTTAGTGCTAGGTTGTCTATACCCTCCGGAAAATTGGGTTGAATAAAAAAGACGTCATGGCTGAGGACCTGGAGCAGAGATTAAATTTCTTGGAACAGTGGAGCCAGATTCTCCTTGTTGTCTGTATAGGGCCCAGTACTGGAAAGGTCACCCAAAGCAGTGAATTGGGGTGTACTGGAGCCAGCCACAGTTTTTCAGTTTCTGCCCATTTTGAGGTGGCTAGCTGCGAGGACCATGCAGGAATCCGCCGGAGTTGAGTCGCCCAGTAATATTTAACCAGGTCCGGGACTGCCAATCCCCCTCTGACCTTCTCGCTAAAATGACACTTTTTTTGATCCTATGCCTTTTATTTGCCCATATAATTCTAAAAAAGGACTTTAAATCTTTTACCTGGATCAGAATTGGCAGTGCCTCAAATAAATAGAGTAACTTTGGTAATAGGTTAATTTTTATTCTGCCCAGAAGGGATAATGGCAAGTTCATCCATTTTTGCAAGGAGTTTCTTATTTCACTATATTTATTAGGAAAATTGCTGCTGTTAAGGGTCGTAAAAGAAGGAGTCAGGTTGATTCCAAGGTATTTCAAGGAGGTGGACTTCCAATTATACCTATAATTAGCCTGTAAGTTTAATAAGGCGTCACCGGTAATGTTGATGGGAAAGGCTTCTGTTTTGGTATTATTAATTTTATATCCTGAAAAGTCTTGGAATTCACGTAATAAATTATGTAGCTGGGGGAGGGTAGTATGTGGGGAAATCAGAGTCAATATTATATCATCCGCAAATAATGAAATTTTGAATTCTTTACCTCCAACACCAACTCCCCTAATATTTGAGTCCTCAAGGATAACTGATGCCAGTGGCTCAACACAAAATTCAAACAATAAGGGGGATAATGGGCAGCCCTGTCTAGTTCCATTTGAGATTTTGATAAGTGGAGACATACTGTAGGGTAATTTAATGGTTGCTGTGGGGATAGAGTAGAGAGAACGTAAGGCCTGTAAAAATGATCCCGAGATCCCAAACCGTCGCAAAGTTGCCATCATGTAAGACCAATTGAGGCGTTCAAAAGCCTTCTCTTCGTCAAGGCTTAGTAAAAGAGCCGACGGATCAAGCCTATTGACCGCATCAATGAGATTGATCACTTTTCTCGTGTTGTCCCCGCCCTGTCTATTCAACACAAACACTACCTGGTCTTTATGTACCGTAAGTGGCAACCAAACTGCAAGCCTGTTTGCCAGTATCTTGGTGAAAAATTTGAGATCTGTATTTAATAGGGCAATTGGTCTATAACTAGCAACATCCATGGGGTCTTTATTTGGTTTGGTCATTAAATTTATGTATGAATGCAAGAGGGTGGCTGGTACCCCAGAACCATTCAAGATAGAATTATACATCTACATTTGAAAAGAAGCGAGTTGGGGCGCAAATAGTTGATAGTACAGATAGGTCAGGCCATCTGGGCCTGTCGCCTTACCCGGAGGCATAGATTTGAGAGCTTCCTCTATTTCCTCGAGGGTAATGGGGGAATTAAGTGACTCCACCGCCTCCGAGGACAATGTGGGCAGTTTACACGAGTTTAGGAAGTTCTGCAATACTCTCTCTCTTGCCTTCGAATCTGTCGGCAGGGTATTTGGTAGCGAATACAGATCTGAAAAATATGAATAAAACATCTGCCCTATTTTATTTGGGTCATATGTTACCCGTCCCTTATTATCCTTAAGAGTGTACGGATTTCGTTGTTCTATGTCCTCGCACAGCTGCCTAGCCAGTATTGTATGAGTTTTATTTCCCCATTCATAAAATCTCTGCCTGAAGTATAGCAGCAATTTTCCAGCCCTATCCATCGCCAAAGATTTGAGCTGTAGTCTAATATCCAGAATTTTCCGGAGTTTAGTTCTGGTTGGGTGTGCTGCCAGGGACGACTCCAGGCTTATCAATTGAGACTGTAGATTCTCCCTTTTCAGGGCAAGTTTTTCTTAATTCTGGTCCCCATCGAGATACACCATCAGCGAATGACCGCTTTATGGGCTTCCCATAAAACCACAGGGGACGTAACTGAATTTTCATTAGTTTCAAAATAGTTTGAAATATGTTGTCTCAGTTCTTCCCTAGTTTGGGGTTCTTTATTAAATTTTCATTTAAGGCAGGCCAGTTCCAATTTGGGAAGATTTGGGTAGAAGGGATGGTCCCCACCAGGTGATAGCATTTATTTTTGGCCCACACCAGCCCTAG
>JAODAL010019554.1:0-71714 GCA_025379985.1 Phyllomedusa bahiana | reverse complement strand
TTATTTGGGGGAGAAAAATTGTGGATTTTCCCCCCCCCCCCCCTCCCCTGTGTTATATAAAAAAATTAAACCCGAAAATCACTTCCATTTACTTTAAGGGGTTTCGGCGTCCGGTTCGGCGTTCGGCCCGAATTTCTCAAAATTCAAGTTTCGGCCCGAACTCGAATTTTTTACGGCTCCCCTCATCTCTGCTTGTTAACAGATGCAGAGACTGCTTTATCTTTTTGGTCAGTCATTTTTAAAGAAACCATTTGAATGCCCTTCTCTTGAAAATTACATGATCCAATCATTTAGTTAGTTCACATCACTTTGACAGTTGCTTTGCCATACCTCATATTTGACTCATAGGACGTCCACTACTGTAGTCTATTGAATAGCCAAACTTCTTATCACAAGGCTGTTGGGGACTTAAGCAATACTTATACCTCAACTCACCTGGGAATGTCCACAACCTATCCAGGAATACCGCAATTTCGGGTGGGGTTTACTTAAAACCCATCCTTTTTGTCACCCTGATTCTGGAAAACTACCAGGAGATCTAGAGGAGTTGGTAAATAGGACTAAAATCCCTTTCACACAGTCTCAAAAGCACTTGTCAGAACGCACTTACCTGGTCAGCTTGCAGTCTGCAGGGAGCAATGCTCTGCACCTTTTTTTTTCTCCTGTTTGATTCCACACTCAAAGTGACACCGTATGACAGGCCTCCAACTACTCTGGACAGAGGCTGTGTCACACCGGCCAAAACACTGCACCAATCAGTTATGGGAGCGGTGTCTGGTCACTCCATTTAAACTCCATGCTGCATCTGTGAAAGTCCTGGGTTGACCCAACTTCTGTGTTTGTTAGTTTGTTACTTCGGTTTACCTGACCTGGGCTGCAGGGGTTGACTTCAGCTTGCTTTCTAATTTGCTTCTGTCTGTGTTTCTGACCCTTGTTTCGTTTTCTGGTTTCTCTTTCGTTTCTGATTCGTGGCCTGGTGTTTCTGTATTGTATCCTGACTTGGACTGTCTGACTCTTCTTTCCACCGGATGGCCTGAGCACTTTAGATGTATAGGGACCATCGCCCAGTTGGGGTCTGCTACTTAGGGCCGCACATCAGGTAGGTAGGGACAGTGGGCTGGGTTCCAGTTAGAGCTCACTGTACCTCCCTTCACGTGACAGCACTACTCTGTCTTGGTTTTAGCTGTTAGGAAAGCCCACACTAACACACTAGGTATAGCTTCTTTTGATCCTCCAAATTTTCCAAATGAATTAAATGACAAAAAGCAAATAGAAAATCTCAAAAACAGTTTGACATTTTTTCCAGGTTTCATTTCACTCATTTTCAGTTCCCAGATTTCACACCAAAATGGTTGTAGACAAAAATAACAATTAAGCAGTTGTTCCAAATTAATATTAATAGATTGTTCAAAATTGCTTCAGCAAATAGCTACAATACAATAAAAAGAAATAGGTGTCACTTGCATGTAGCATAAAAGGCATGCTTCTGACTAATCTGACTATATCAGCGGGTGGAGAAGCGGAATGGGGAGGTGGAGTAGACCAGTGGATAAGGAGATCCATGTGTTGCAAACCATCATTGAAGATATAGGTACCCACAATATTTCATGTAATCTCATGCCATCTACTAATTGTGTAATAAATAAAACACAAATGCTGTCCACTAAAAGGTATAATTGTATAATCCCATGCCATCATCTGAAAGGTAATGTATTAATCCCATGCCATCGACCAAAGGAGAGATGTTTTTAAACGAATGCCGTCATTGAACAGGTAACGTTTAAATCCCATGCTGTCTACTGAACAGGTAAACGTTTTAATCCCATGCTGTCTACTGAACGGTGATGTATGATCCCATGCCATTTTAATGAACATGTTTTGATACAATCCTAAACAGTTTTACGGAAAGTGTAAAACTGGAAGGGAACTTAAAAATGTTATTCACAAATGCTAGAAGTCTTGCAAAAAAAATGGGGGAATTGGGGGGGCTTGTTTTTAGGGGAGCTGTTTGATTTTGGTTTAGGTATTGGCTGAAAAAAAAGGGCTGGACCCCCACCATGTTTGGGGGAAGAAAAAACCTTCAATTTTTTTTAAAATCTTTTTAGGAAAGCCCAGAGGGGATCAGGGGGGGGAGGAGGGGTGTCTGTAAAAAGGGAGTAATATAAAGGGAAAATTTGGGGAAAGAAAAAATTTACAGGGGGGGGAGTAGCTAATGATGGGGAAACATTGTGGGGGGAAAAATACAAGGGGGAATAATACAGAAAAAAAATTATTTTTGGTGTAATCTATAGCCCCCCAAAAAAAAACCCCCCCACAGGAGGGATAAAAGGGAACCCTAAATGCATAATCAAATGGTCGGGCAGCACGGGCAGGTACAGTGATAATAATGGGTTTCCCTTAAAAATTTTCCCAGGCATTGACTGGGGCCGGGAACGGTTCTGCATCAACAAAAAAGGGGGAAGGGAAAGTTCCGCAATCTGTTAAGGATAAATTTTTTGGGGCATTTTTGGGAGGAACCCATTTGGAATGATGCTCTGTTGGTTTCTGGTCATTTCAAACAAAGCAGCCCTAGTTGGGATGGGGTCACGGTTTTCTGAAAATCTTGGAAACCCAGTGACCATAATATAATCCTTTTTCCGTAAACGGGGGAAAAAAAAAAAGAGGGGGAAGGCAAAAAAAATTTAATTTTAAAAGGGGCCAAAATTTTTCCCCTTAGGGATGCAAAAACAGGACCAAAGAGGGGAGCAGCAATTAGAAAATTTGGTGATATAAAAAAAAGTGGGGAGCTTTAAATATTTTTGGGGAAATTTATTGAAAAATTTATATCCCTAGGGGGTAACAAGTATAGGCGCAAAAACAAAAAACCAACATGGTTTACCCCCTGTAAAAGGGCAAAAAAAACAATAAAAAAAAAAGGGGAATCACCTTTGAAAATTATTTGGAAGCTTAATAAAATCTGTAAAAAAGTATTTAAAAACAGCTAAAATTCAAAATTTTAAAAGGGAGGTGGCCCAAAGGGCTGCAAGGGCTAACCCCCCAAAAAAATTTTTTAAGCTTTTAAAAAAGGGAAAAAAACCAAAATCAGGCAAGTAGGACCCCTTAAAAACCCGTGATGGGGGGTGGTCACTGGTGACCAAAAAGAAGGGAGAGGAACTAAATAGGGTTTTTCAAACTCAGTATATACTATTAATGAAATTTGTATTTTATGGGAGTGGGGGCCCCAAATGCGAAGTTTGGGGGTGGCAGTAAATGTTTAAAACATCATCTATATATTTAAAATTGGGTCCCGTGTAAAAAAAATCAAAAACCAAAATTTAAAAAAACGGGAAAGTGAACAAGGCTCCAGGCGGGTGATGGAAATTTCCCCAAAGAGTTCTTAAAGAGCTCAGCTCGGGTTATCTCTGTGCCCTTGTACATGATATTTAGGGGATTCCTGGGGGACTGGTATTGAAACCGGAGACTGGCGCAAGGGAAAAGTAGTTCCCATCTTCAAAAAAATTCCCAAATCTTGCCCAGGGGGAATTATTTTGGGCCATAAGTTTAAACCCTCTGTTTGGGAAAAAAAATTTTTTACCCCATAAGGGGACTATATGTTGACAAACACAATAATTTTTTAGTGATTGCCAGCATGGATTTTCTAAGGGACAGAAAACTGTCAGACCAATCTGAAATTTTTTTTTATGAAGAGCTGAAAAAGTAGTGATGGGGCAATTTTTGTTGTCATCGTTTTGATAGTCATATCGGGAGTTATCTAGACGATTTTCAGATATAGTCGATAACTCTCCGATTATCGCCGATGACCATTAAAGTCTATGGGGAGAGTATGAGGAGATTGAACAACACCTTCATTATTACACCCAAACAGGGCTCCGAGAAGCTGGTGTATTAACATCCAAACAGTCAAATGAATACGTGTCATCTTAGGCAACCCACTTAGGGTTATAAAAGCCACAGAAAAAAAGTATCACACGCACCATTTCCATCTTATCCCTGTCTTGTACCACAGATGTACCAAATATTAAAAAAGTGCCAGGAATGGGCAGTATGATTTGGACATCCATTTGAAACTTGAAGCTTGACGTAGAATATACCTGTCCTGTCGGAACGCAGCACGATGTGCCCAAACCTGCTGAGCCACTGTATTCTCGGTCCAGTATAGAGCTATCCGCTGGACAGTTTGGCCCGGTTGTCACGGTGTCAGGCTCCTTGCTGAGCACTACGTTTCTCTGTAGCGCATAAGAGGCTAAAATTGTGTACAGTTTTGGCTGGGTGTCAGGCTTCTGATGGAGGAGCCCACCATATTCTCTGCTAGTTCTAGACGCCTATTGTGTACAGTTTGGCGAGTTGTCAGGCTCCTGTGCTGAGCACTGTTCTCCTGTTTATAGAGCTATGTGTACATCTTTTGGGGCCGGGGTGGTGGTCAGGGCTCCTGTGCTGAGCACATATTCTGTCTGCAGTAGTAGGCTATGCGACGTACGGTTTGGCTCGGGTGTCAGACTTCTGCTGCTGGCATATTCTCTGCAGTATAGAGCTATGTGTACGGCCCTTTGGCGGTGTCAGGTTCTCGTCGTGCTGAGCACTATTCTCTGTAGTATAGAGCTCTGTGTACAGTTTGGCGGTGTCAGGTCTCTGTGCATGAAGCCACTATTCTCTGTAAGTATAGACGCTATCGTGCTGACGCAGCTTTTTGGCGGTGTCAGGCTCCTGTGGCTGAGCGTACAATTCTCTGCAGTATTAGAGGCTGTGTGTACCAGTTTGGCGCGGAGTCCAGGCTCCTGTGGCTGAGCACTATTCATCTGTAGTATTGAGCATTATGATGTACCAGTTGGCCCGTGTGTCAGGACTCCTGTGCTGAGCAACTATTCTCTGTTAGTATAGGCTATGTGTACGGGATCGGGCGGGTTGTTTGACTCGTTCCTGTGCTGAGCACTATTGTCTCTGTAGTAAAGAGTATGTGTACAGTTTGGCCGGTTGTCAGGCTCCTGTTGTTGAGCTAATATTCTCTGCAGTATCTAGAGCTATGGTGTACAGCGTTGGCCAGGTGTCAGGATCTCCTGTTTGCTGAGCACTATTCTCTGTTGGTATAGAGCTATTGTACAGTTTGGCGGGTAGGCTTCTGTGCTGAGACTATTCTCTGTATGCTATAGTCGCCTATGTGCTACATGTTTTGGCTGGTGTCAGGCTTGTCTGTGCTGAGCACTACTCTGTAGTATAGAGCTATTGTTTGTGCAAGTTTGTGCTGGGTGTCATGTTCCTGTGCTGAGCACTAATTCTCATGACACCCAGATTAAAAAGTGCCGGAAAAAAAGGGAGTCTTTCAACCACCATTTGTAGCTTTCTCTGTGACAGTAGAGACTATATATCGCGTCCTGCGACCTGCAGTAGCGTCCCAGGGCCGGGTTCAGTGTGTGGGTGAGAGCCCAGTATGTGTCGTCCGTCTCTTTTAACACGCACAGGTTAAATGCCCTGATGGACGCCGCCCCGCAGCAACGAACACTGTCGTGCTGAAGCAGAGTTCCGTCAGTGTGGGAAAAGGAAGTGTGCTAGAGAACTCCAGCCTTCCTCGAGTACACAGTCAAGACATGGGTAGGCGTCTTCGCTCCCCTCTGTATGACGTCTAGCGGACCAATTGAGCTTCCACTTGGGAAATACTGGTGGTTATGCGCTCCTGTTTACACCCATGGTGCCCTTTTTCTTGGCATTCGTTTTCATTTTACTCAACGTGCTGGAGGAAATTGTCTCTGTTCTTTGTTCTTCTGTCTGTGCTCCATTACTCCATGTCCTTCTGAATAACCTACATCTGGTGTCTAGTCTTCCAGTACCTCCTTGTACAATTCAGAGGAATTTTTTTACCAGTTTTTTTGTACATGCAAGTTTTTTAGTAGTTTTAAGTCTCATAAAAACACATTTTTAAAATAGGATGGAATTCCACCTGTCTTTGTTTCTCACAGTATTTTGTTAATTGTTTATTTAATGGGGTTTTTGTCTCATACTGGGATTGATAGCTATGTTAAAGATCTTGCAAAAACAAGTCATTTCTGCAATTGTGTCCATTTAACAGTGTCCTACTATTCATGTTTCTGACAGCACCTTCAACCTTGAGCATCTCTTGGACAATTATGAAGAAACAATTGTCTGTTAGAAACAACATTTTTTTATAATAGCACCTGGAAGTATAGTCTGCAGTCACAGCAAAATGCCCCCAAAATTCAAAACATGACCCATGAGCATCTTTTGGACAATGTGAAGAACAAAAGTCTGTGTAGAAACAACATTTTTTAGAACAGGACCTGTTAGTATTGCTGCATTTCAAAGCAGCATGAACCCAAAAGAAATTATAAAAATGACTTCTCAGCCACTGTTAAAAATTGTGAGGGAGAAATGCCACTTATAAGGCCACATTTCTGTTCCAAAGGACCATGATTTATTTGCTGTATCTCACAGCAAACATGACCCAAAAAATTATAAATTTGACTTCTCAGCACTGTTAAAAATTGAGAGGGAGAAATGCTACTTAAAAGCCACATTCTGTTCCAAAGATAGACCCGATTATTCCCCTGTATCTTCACAGCACCATGACCCCAAAAACCATTGACAATGCAAAAAATTCTAAAGGATGAAGTGAGTAAATGGAATATGGTTTTGTACGAAACCTGGTGTCTTTTTCAGTCTCTCACGGGCAAAACCAGGCAAAATGAACTGTTGGGGAATTGAGAATAAAAAATTGCAGGAAGAAATGAATCATTTTAAAAATAAGTTTTTCAAGAGGACCATTTCTGTTTGGAGAGGAATGTGAAGTAGACCAGCAACTAATCGGTGAACCTCGGCAATTGGGGCCACAAACATCCATCAGAGGATCCATGCCTGATTATCTACTTGATGAAAGTCAAAACGATCCATAATTATCTGTGGAAAAGCGGATGCGTTTGTTGTAATGACTCCTCCGGCGCTGTGCTTGAAGGTTCCGCCTCAGATATGACGCTGGCTGCTGGGCAGGACAACACCTTCTATGGCCGTGGCGAGCCAGGCTCGGGCCATTCGGTCCATTATTGGATACCCAAAAGTCTATGGGGTCCGGAATCATAAAAAACACCGGTGTTGAGACGCAGATGAAGATAGTCGTTGCACCATGATCTTAAGCTGGTTCTCTGGGTGTTGTATGTGTGCCCTAATTGCATGGTGGTTGGTGGTAAATAAAGATTGCCAGAAGGTCACCCATATCGGCTTCTGCCACCTCGCCTGCTGCTGCTGCTGGCTGCACTGCCGCTACGCGCTACCTTGGCACTCTACGCGTCACGCTCAATGCGTGTGATCCACCTGAGATGGGACACGTTTGGACCAAAAAGTGATGAGATTGAAGACTCGTCGCAACCAGATGTCTCCAACTCGCTGATCAATCGCAAGGTCTCCAATTTCCTGCCGATTTACTGTCTCCTATTTGGGTGGGTGGAAGGAAAGTGTGAGTTTGAGTTTTTGTTATCCGGGGAATCCAGGAGGGTGGCCCACCCAGTAACTGTTTTTGTTCATGTTTTGATGGCCATCAATTCTCGAGGATCCTCTCGATGTGAGGAAATGGAGTCATCCAATGCAACTCATGTGAGAGATGGAGCCTTTTGAGTTTCCAAGCCTCTGGGGTTCGGAGGGGCACTAGCAAATCATCTTCATCATCTTCCTCTCCCGCCTCAAATTCTGCTGCCAACCTCTTTCACCAAGGCTAGGTGGACTTCAGTAACATCGGTGTCTAGCCGAATTACCTCTTCCCTCTCCTCCTACGCTTTCCTCCGCTCACGAGACTTCAACACAGCCCTGACTTGCCTCAGATGTATGCCACGCCTGTAGAGTATTGAGGCGCCGCCTATTGGCAGACTTGCCTGGACCCCGAACCCTCTCTAATGCAAGATCGATAAAATTAGTGATAAAACTGTCGGGCCTTGTGATTCGACGTGAAGAAAAGTCTCCGTGTCCCGCATCTGTGTCCCATCTCCTCTCCGTCGCTGGCGGACCTGATGTTTCCGAGTGTCCAACGATCGTTCCAGAACTAGATCCACCACAATGCTCATGCTGACAAGGCATCGTCCACACTGGCCATTTTGGGTGGCTTCTTCCAAAACTGGGCAAGGGTGGGATGCGTGCCAGAGCTCTTTCACCTGCCTCCACTCTCAGTGGGCTCAACCCCCCGAGGTCCGCCACCGCTGTTGTTCAGGCCATGTGTACTACTTCGTGCACTGCGTAATGGCATTGCGCTGCTGCCACAAGATCGCTGGTGCATGCGCGCGTGGAGGGGATGCGAATTTCCAGCGTGTTGCCACGTCAACAATGAGATGGTTAACTGTGGAAGCCGAGCTGATACGCTGCAACACCAGCCCAGGCGGGACCGAAGCAGGGTGCGTACGGGCGGAGTGACGAAAATCAGACCCGAGCTCTTCTTCAGCAGGGCAGTCGCCCAGATCCCCGGAGTAGCTCTTTAGAAATTTTCTGGCTCGACGAATTGGTTCATGACATCGAGGCCGTCCTCTGCCTGTGCAAGCCAAGGGATGTGCTCCATCGCCTTCCATCCACGATCTTAAGGGGGCCGCCAGCAGATTTCGCCCGTTATCGCTAAAGCCTCGACACCTTGCGCGTGGGCACCAGGTTCTTGTCACCAGCACAGCGCATCGGTCTCGTGTGCGGATGCAGCGTCACACTATCGACTCCGGACCCTGTGTGGGGGCACGGTGTTCCATGACACGATTAATTCAAAACGGCTTGTTTTCTTCTGGGCACGTGATGTCCCAGTCCAGAGGATCCTTGAGGGAATGGAGCCCTGCACCATCATCCCGGTTTGAAGAGCGCTGTGCGCGAGCTGAGAGCACCGTGTACCCCCCAGAGAATCCACCCAGCTCAACCCAGTGAGCACTTGTGACAGAGATATAGCGGCCTTGGCCGGTGCTTTAGCTCTCGCGTCTCATGTGTCGGGCGAGGTCAGATTTGGACTTTTCCGGACACCAGCATGCAGACAACGCGCTTGATAAAATTTTAGATGAACACGTGTTCTGGCCATGGGCGTCTCGCGGACGCTTTTTGGCAAAAGACCAATGCTGCTCGGCATCTCGGTTATTGCACGGTGATAGGCGAGGGCCATGACGTCGGCGGATCAACCCATCTGTGTTCCACCGACGGAATGAGAGGCAACATTCCTGCAATGCCAAAGCCTGAGGCAATGCCGACATGTCAGGCTTTTGGTCGTTTGGGCATGGGCTTGGGTTTGAAGTGTTTCTTCTCTCCCACTACTCCTTTGGCCTTTTCGTTTTAGACAGAAGGCTTGGCTGCTAGACTGGTCCGTCTGTACGGCGTGTTCCGGTCGTCGCAAACTGGTGGGAGGAGAGGGGTAGGATGGGTTCTGTGTGGTGCTGGTGGGTTCTCGGGGCGGACGGTGGAGCGCTGAAGCGTATCGGTGATCCCTGATCATGAACTCTGAGAGAACAGATGGGCAGCTGAGGCACTACGCTTGGTGGTGTGCGGAGGAGGAGGCGGGCGAGGACAGAGGGTTTGTGACAGTGCGCTTGGAGCCGTCCCCGCTGTCGGTTTCTGGCCTTTATTGGCCAAGTGTTCCCTCTCCATTTTCATAAGACTCATGCACATTCCCGCTGCATGTGACTATAGACATCTGTGGTGGTGGGTTGAACCACCTAATGTTCTTGGCCTCTCTTGTACTATGCGTTTACGCAAGGCGGCATATGACGTCGTTGGAGAATTAGAGGCTTTGCTCAAAGAAGTCCCAGGCTTGAGCGGTCCTTGGACCTTTTGAGGCGCGAATATAAGCGAGTGTAGCGGGTGGTTTGCGCTGGACCGTGGCTGGCGGAATCATTCAGCGGACTTCTGCGACCGCCCTCTCCCTTTTTTGTGCGGGCCGTATTTTACACCTACCCATCGACTTCCTCCTCGTGCCACTGACGAGATGCCTCGCTCGCAAGCAGAATTCTGCGGGAAAACAGAACAGGATCGTGGATCCGCTCAATGTCCATCATCCATTCATTCATAACACAGGTGATTGGTCGTTCCTTGACATTCTGCCATCCAGCAGCCGCGTCTACACTGCAAGGGGGACTCGCAGAGCGTTGACTCGGACCGGGCGCCTGGGATTTTTGCCACGCATTGACCGAGCTTGTGTCCCTCCTCTGTAATGGCAGCAGTAAGCTTGGGCGTCAGCAGCAGACAAATTCATTCCTCTTGATCTTTAGAAACATTGCCTTCTGACCCCATACCGCATTTATTTTTGTCATCAAAGAGGTCTCAGAAAATGGAAATATCTCGCAGGTGGTGGGTACACGACGGTGACATTTGGGCTGCCTTCGCTTCATGTTTGCGAAGGATGACAATGATGCCGTGATGATGCATCATTGTGTGGCCCGGGGGAATGGTGGAGGAGAGGAGAGTAAGATGCTGGATGCAGGTTGCAATAAACCCACTGATAGGACCTAGATTGGTGCTCACACGCTGTTCATTACTGAGCATTCACAGGGCCGTGAGCCAGCGATGACAGGCTACAGTCCTGCAACGATAATACGCTCGGTATGCGTGTTGTTGCCAGCACTGGTAGGAGCACCTTCTCTGCCGGTACCTCTACCTCCATGTGCTACCCCCTCTTGCGTCGTGTTTACCACGATGAATTTCGCTCCATGTTAAGGAAAGATAAAAAATTGAGAAGTGTATGGAATAGTTTTGGATAGTTCTATTAATAACAGATGGCAAATCACAGCTATTCTCAAATCCCTCTAATCAAAAAAAATTGCTGGATTCAAATGTGTGAACAAATCTGGACCTGTGACAAAAGTGCAAAAAACACGTATCGTTATGTGTGTTCGTATAATGCAAGTTGTTTTTGGTACCTTTTCAATTTCACCTGTGGTGGCTAAAAATTGCACTATGTATAAGATATAAGTTGCACCGCTATCTGAAATGATCAAAGCTGCAGTGCGCCAAAGGTCACAAAAACACTACGCCTGTTATGATTTGGATGGATAAAGGTAATTTTTTGGCACCTTTCAATCTCACCACTGTGGTGACTATTAAATTGCTGTATAAGATATAACGTGCACGCCTATCTGAAGTTGAACAAAGCTGCGCAGTGCGCCAAAGTCAAACTAACACGTTATCTGTTATAGATTCAGGATGATACAGTTGTTTTTTTGGTACCTTTCATTCACCTGTGGTGACTATAAAAATTGCTGTGGTAATGAGATATAAGTCGCACGCTATCTGAATGCAACGCAAGCCATGGCAGTGCGCCAAGTCAATAAAAACACGTATTGATTATAGATTCGGATGTACAAGGTATTTTTGGCACCTTTCACTTCACCTGTAGTGGACTATAAATTGCTGTATAAGATATAGTGCACGCCTATCTGAATGAACAGTAGCAGCTGCAGTGCGCCAAGTCCTAAAAAAACAGTAGCATCTGTTTTATAGATTTCGGGATGATTACAAGGTAATTTTGACACCTTTCAATTCACCTGCGGTGACGTATAAAATTGCCTGTATAAGAGATTGTAAGTGCAGCTATTTTGAATGAACAAAGTGGCAGTGCGCCAAAGTAGAAAAAACACGTATCTGTTTTATGCTAGACTCGGATGATAAGGTAATTTGCCACCTTTCATCTTCACCCTGTAGGGTGCGACTATAGAAATTGCTGTATAGATATAAGTGGCAAGCTATTAATGAACAAATGTCATGGACGCGATCAAAAAAGATGCAAAATACACGTATCTGTTATAGAGTTCTGACTGATACAGAAGTATTCTCTTCGGCACCTTTGTCACCTGTGCTGAGCTACAAGATTGCTTGGATTCTAATTTAAGTGCAAGGTGGATATATCAAAAAAGGGTGGAATGGGTAAAATTGAAAAAGAACACCTATCTGAAATGTATACTGATAATAAAACTGGAGTTTTGCACCTAACAAAGAGACCTGCAGTTAACAGAAATTATGTGTATCCTAATATAAGTTCACACTGCCCAATATCCAGGAAATCTTTCAATAGCAAACTGTTAATAATGAAGATATTGCAGTGCAATGTCTACACTAAGTCTTGGTGAACTTTATCCAGTGTCCTTTATAGAGCTTGTCTGTGTTCGGCAACGGGGCCCACCCCCCCGCTTCCCCCTCGTGACTTTATAGCGATAGATGCTGCTTTAAAATAATCTAACTACCTAAAATCTTCCAATGTCTAATCTAACTAACAGCTAATAGTAGAGGTTTCTCTGTTGAAAAATAGTATGATTTCGCTAAGTAGTTTGGAGACATGCAGAGCGCACGTCCAACTAGTATGAAACGCTGAGAGAGACTGAGGCAGAACAGGAAGGGCTGTTCTATGTTAAAACGAGGTCATGTGATTTTTCCAGCCAATCGCAACCATACACATCCCAGTCATGACGTCGCACACACATCTCACCCTGCTCTATTCTGTAAGCTGATTGGCTGGCCGCCAAAATGTCAGGAAGCGCCGAAAATGGCGCGATATTAATAGATTATGCGCAGATTTTTAACTAAATTATCGCGTGATCGAAAAAATCTGATTACCATAAAAACCGTGCCGATTTGAACTTTGTCGATAAAAATCGCTCAACACTAGTGAATAGAAGTCTGGATAGCGGGGTAGCTGTGGATATTGTGTTTTTAGACTTTACAAAGGCATTTGACACTGTACCGCATAAGTGTTTGTTGGGTAAATTAGAATCCACTGGGTTAGAGATAACAGTGTGTAATTGGATTAAAAACTGGCTGCTGGATCATACTCAGAGAGTGGTGGTAAATGACTCCTACTCTGAGTGGTCTCCAGTTGTGAGTGGTGTGCCGCAGGGCTCAGTATTAGATCCTCTCTTATTTAATGTATTTATTAACGATATAGTGCAAGGGATCGATAGCACGGTTTCTATTTTTGCAGATGACACCAAGCAATGCAGGGTAGTGCAATCTATGGAAGATACTCATAAATTGCAAGCAGACCTGGACACACTGAGTGCTTGGGCATCCACTTGGCAAATGAGGTTCAATGTGGATAAATGTAAGGTTCTGCATCTGGGGAGAAATAATCTACAGGCATCATATGTCCTAGGGGGAGAAAAACTTGGAGAATTGCTTGTTGATGAAGATCTGGGCGTTCTTGTATATCATAGACTACAGAACAGCATGCAATGTCAATCAGCTGCCTCTAGGGCAAGTAAGATATTGGCGTGTATTAAAAGGCATGGACTCACGGGACAAGGATGTCATTCTACCGCTGTATAAAGCTTTTGTGCGTCCTCACTTAGAATATGCTGTTCAGTTCTGGGCCCCAGTTTATAGAAGAGATATAATGGAGCTAGAGAGAGTACAAAGACAAGCAACCAAACTTATATGGGGAATGGAGCATCTTAGTTAGGAGGAGAGGTTAGTAGAATTGAACTTATTTAGTCTTGAGAAAAGACAGCTTCGGGGGGACATGATTAATTTATATAAATATATAAGTGTTCCCTACAAAAAGTATGGGGAAAAATTATTTCAAGTGAAGCCCCCTCAAAAGACAAGGGGACATTCCCTTCGACTCGAGAAAAAAGGATTCAATCTCCAGAGGAGAAGAGCGTTCTTCACTGTAAGAACTGTGAATCTGTGGAATAGCCTGCCTGAGGAGTTGGTCACGGCAGGAACTGTAGAGAGTTTCAAGAAAGGCTTAGATACCTACCTGGAACTAAAGAATATTAATGCATATGTAGCCATGTAAAATTCTGGATCCTGGCTGGTGGAGGTTCTGGGGTCAGAGATATGGTCTCCACTGGAGCAGATTGGTTCTTGCCTTGTGGGTTTCATGGTAGTTAACCAGTGCTGAGGCTGGGCATAATGTCCTTGTCTCTCTCCCATCACCCACATTTTCCCCACCCTTGGTTGAACTTGATGGACATGTGTCTTCTTTCAACCGTACTAACTATGTAACTATGTAACTATGTAAACAATTAAGGGGTTTTTACAGACAATTAGACTGAACATCTGTGAACACCTTTTCTGTTGAATTTTTTGTTACAGCCAATCTAGAAGCAAGTCCAATAGCATTGTCGACTTCTGTACCAGTCACAATTTACTCCATGCATCTGGATGAGCAGAAGATGTTTGGTCGCTTGTTAGACAAGCTGATACTGATCAATACCAATAATTCCCATAACCTTGAACAAGTATGCCAATACTGGCAAAGACTAAGTTTGAAGCTGCAGAATGATTTAAAAAGACCTGTGACTTCTGTTGTAAACACTAATACAGATGCAACAGTCCTGGAGCAACTTTTTCCATATTTCTGTGTTGTTACTTCTATAAATGTATTGCTGAATCAGTCAGCTGGGTGTTACCATCCCCAATGTTAAAAATGGTGTGTTCCTGCTCATACTGACTCTGTCAGCACTGATTGGATAATGTCAGACTGTGAAGAGATACACTCCTATTTGGTAACACCCAGATGACAAAGAACTTCTAGGAGTAATAACAGGGACACCACACAAAACAAAGATCTAAGGACATTATTTTTTTCACTAGACTTTGCTAAAATAGATGCACAAAAGAGCATAGGGCATGATGGCAGAATAATTTAGTTCATTTGGGAACTCTGTTGCTTTATTAATGGGACACTAGGTAACAATAATATGAATAGCAAGGGTTACCTTAACTACTTGGAATAGTGAAGTAGTGCCATCTCACCTAAAACAACAGTCCATATGGTATGTTGCAAATATGCACAGAAAAATCTGTGAGGCCATCGGCTGCAGTCATATACAAAATATTTAAAATCTAGAGTTGCTTTTATTGTAGATCCACAAAAAATACAGTAGCATTAGTCAGTTAAAACTGATGTGTTTGGGGTGTGTGCCACCCTTAATTATAGCATAAACTAAACATACATCAATGCAAGTTTAAAAACAATGAACTGACCAATAGAGAGGCTATTAGTTTTACCACAGAGAGTATATATTCTTGTCGAGCCCATATTGGCCCATGACTTCCACAATCTGATCTCTGATATCTGGCTTGCATGTGATGTGAGTGCATTTTATTCTTGCATTCCCCATGATAACAGCATCACTGCTGTAGCTTATCATTTGTATAAACTGAACAATTATTCAGAGGAGCTTATAGAGTATGTCTTAGACACTGTAACATTTCTTCTTCAACATAGTTTTTTTTATCTGTTTTCATCAATATTTTTACCTGCAGATACAAGGAGTGCCAACAAGGGTGAAATTTTCACCCTCATTGGCGAATCTGTGTATATGTTGGTGGGAGTCTGTCTATTTTTTTACATTATATAGATGAAATTTTGATTGTGTGGAAAGAAAGTTTAGTGGAGATAAATAATTTTCTCTCGTAGATCAATAACCATACTGATAACCTCCATTTTACATGTGCTACCCATATATATATATATTTTTTAAATGTTTTATTACCTGGTTATTTTGTGATCACAAAGCAGTTATCACTTCCTTACATCACAAAAATACTGTGGGCAATGCAATTTTGCATGCTGATAGTAATCATCCTAATCTAAAAAAGACTCAGCTCCAGGAACTATCCAAAGTGGATGCTCAATAGAGCCAAAAATATTATGGCACAAAAAAGTAAAGATTCTCTATTGAAAATCACAGCTGAGAAAAACAATGTTGATAATTTTGGTAACATTGCTACTTTTTTTCCATTTGTTTTAGCAAATAGTTTGTATTATAGAAAGGAATCTTCCAATCCTATGTCAGGATAGCATTCTCTTTGAAATTTTGCATGAGGGTTGTCGTTACGTAACCAAAAACGGCAGAACATTGGGATCCATATTGTCACCTAGTTTATTCAGGAAGAACACGAAGACCTGCAGAAATTGGTTGTCAGTTTGTGGCAATCATAAATTCAGCAGAGGCCATTGTAATTTATGCCAGTATTTGGTGAGACCACTACACTTGTCTAGAGCATACTCCATAAAAAGCTGTATTAACTGCAAGAGTGACTGTAGTTTACACTATTGCATGCTCCACATGTTTTTTAAACTAAACTAAAAAAATAATCTCTGAACCTATTGCCGATGCTACAAGTCATCTGAGTATTTACTCTTCAGGTGCCTCTAACCATTTTTCTCCCTACACTGGGGAAGTCTTTCCTTCTTTAGATGCTATGGCATTGAACATATTGGACCACAAGTGAGAGCTGGTGATAGAAGGAAGGCTTTGTTGTGCAAGGAACACATTGGATTGGAAATTAGGCACAAAATCCTCTATACATTTATCAATAATTTGCTTAATTTTTATATTATTTTTAATTATCTCCTTTTTTTGTTTGTTCAATCTTGACACATTAAGATCAAATTGTGGAAGTCATAGGCTTGACATGTATATATTCATGTTTCTTTTGCCCTAAATATTACATCTTGTTATTTTCTTTTTTTTTCCTTAATCAATTTCTTCCTCTAATTGATTGTACCTGTTTGGTTTCATGCTACCACGTGATTCAACTAACAGCCACCTATTGGTCAGTTGATTGTTTTTAAACCTGTATTGATGTATGTTTAGTTTATGCTACAATTACACGCACCCGAAATGTGTCAACCTTAACTGACTATTGCTACTGTACTTTTATGTATCTACAGTTAAAGCAACTATGGATTTTCAATCGTGCTGGATTTGACCTCATTGGTCCTACTTGTATACGTTACCCTGACCAGGTAATGGTGGGGAGAGGGTGCCTTTTAACATTGTAAAGCAGATTATTTTCCTGTTTTATGACTCAACAAACCTTCTGCTTGAGCGCATAATTAAATACACATTTTTCATATAAAATTATTCAAACATCAACACGCTAAGACCAATGTGCTAACAATACAAAGTTATTTTTTTTATTTCAGAGGCAATCCTGAAAAGTCAATACTTGTTACTTCCATTCCACATAAAAAGTAATTTTATTGAGAGAAGATATGAGATGGCAGTGCATAGATGTATGGACATAGATAAAGATAAAAAGCAGTGCTCTTTCCTAAAATCTCACTCATATAAATCCTTTAAGAAGTGACATTTCTCTTAGCAGGCGTATAGGATGTGCATTCTCTCTCCTGCTTGCTAACAATCATCTCACAGCAACCTCCGCTCTAATAAAGACAAATTACTCTTTTCTCCTCAAATGATGAAGGCCCGGTAAACAAGGTTTAGCAGTTAATTTATTCCCCCGAGCTCTGACACTGGAAAATTCCACCTCTTATTTTTTAATATTCTCGGTTATTAGGTTTCAATATGCCAGCCTCTGCTCTGAGTACCTTATTTCCCTGGACAGACAAAAAAGAAGCAATAACTCTCTCTCCTAGGCTGCTAATATAGTAATTTAGAACTTTTGTCATGATGAAAAATCTTTACAAGGAATTCCCATGAGGACTTGTGTCATACATTTTGCTTCTTGGCTGAGGTAATAAGGCCTGGTTTATTTAATAGAAATGTTTTGATTCTGTCCCAACTAATACATTTTTACTGTATTTGTCCATGATGAAGAATTTCTTAATTGTGCTCAGTTTGTGAGTAGTTTCATCTTCTAAGGTTTTATGGGGAATGATACAATTTGTAGAATTCATAATATCATTCAAGGCATTAAAAAGACTACCATAAACCAGATAAGATGATTTTGAAGCATTAGACCTTTAAAAGTGAACTGGCGCTTTCAAACTTGAATATATTTTTTATAACACAGTAAAATAAATTAACCCCTTCCCTCTGTGAGGTCAGAATAATATGGCTCTTCATTTTTTTCTTTACTACCTTCCAAAAGCCATTAGTTATTTTTTAATTTTTACATCTAAATAGATATATGATGGCTTGTTTTTTGTGGCACAAGTAGTACCATACCATGTAATGTCGAAAAAAATTCTAAGTGCAGTGAAATGTTAAAAAAAACCTTACATGCACCATGTTTGCAGGGCTTTTGTTTTTATGGTGCTCACTCTTTGGTATAAATGATGTTTTACCTTTATTCTGAGAGTTGATACGATTCCGGTGATACTAAACATGCAGGGTTTTTGTTATGTTTTTGTACAAAAATAAAAACATTCTCTATCTCTTATCTTTGCGCTGCTGAATCATTTTCTGTGACCAATAACTTTTATGTTTTCCCACCTATGGACCTGAATTAGGTGCAGTTTTTGTGACCTAAAGTGTCGTTTTTATTGATACCATTTTGGGATATATGTGATCACTTTTTATTCCAATTTATAGTGAAGTTACAAAAAAAAAACTTTAGGCATTTGGAATTTTCTATCTTCTAGCTGTTCATAGGATGGGATAAATAATGTTATATTTTATATAGTTTTTTTAAATGTTTTATTTGTAAAATGGCAAAAGATGGTGATTTGAACTTTTAATATTTTGGGCTATTTTCATACTTTTAAAACTTTTTTCTTTTTAACTTTAACACTCAGTCCCCTTAGGGTATGTTAACACGGCTTACTGTGGCGCGTATAGTACGCGCCGCAATACGCTGGGTGCTTTGGAACCACGGGCTGATCAGCACGTAATTCCAAAGCACGGGGGGGGCTGGCCAGGTGCTGGCCCCATAGACTTGCATTGTCAGCAGCACGTATTCATCGCTAACAATTGACATGTCAATTCTCCCCCCGCGCGTACGATATGATCGTATTGTACGCATGGAGAGATGAGGCGCAATCCATAGCTCTCTATGAGAGCTACGAATTACCGTAATTGTGACACACATTTCGCTGCGTATTAAGCGCGATACGCAGCAAAATGCGCCCCGAAATACGTGGCTAAATAAGCCGTGTGAACATACCCTAAGGGTACTTGACCACTAGAGGGCGCAATTGCCTGTACACCCTTCTGCATTATATAAATAATGCACAAGGGTGTGCCAAGATGGCTGATCTATGACTTTCTATCAGAGGTAGAAAGTAATGGAAACAACTACATGGTGGCTGTAGAAGCTTTCATCAGGCTTCCAGCTGCCATTGTAACTGCTCGGCACCCCATGATCGCATCGCAGGGGTGCAAAATGGAGGAAGAAACGATGCCCAGTGACATCTAAATGGTTAAACAGTAGGGATATGACCCTGCTCTGTTCCCTGCTGTTAGTGGCGGGTGTCAGCTGTAATAATCAGCATTATCACATAGTATCTTTGTAGTAAACTTAGTTCTGTTACTGTAGCTATATAGCAAGCCTGGTCTGACGAGATATCACAGCATTTGAGTCAGCTAGATCATCGCACCAGGGATCCCCTAGGAATATTCTTTGAAGAAAAGAGAGAAGCAAGACTAAGGATATGTTCACATGGCGTTTTTGAATATGCTTTTGGATACATTTTTGATCCAAAAAACGCATTCAAAAGCGCTGCATAAAACGCATCCAACATGCACCCACAGTGTGCTGCATGTTTGGATGCGTTTTGGCTGCAGAAGAACCGCTCCCTATAGTTTTAAATAGAGCATCAAACAGATCAAGACTTGACATGTTAATTCTTTGAACGGATGCGAAAGACACATCACAAACACACATGTAAAACACATATTGGTAATCAGACGCCTGAACGCTGATGTGTCTTTTACATTGAAAGCAATGTAAAACACACTGCACATTGTTAGATGCAGTGTGAAACAGATCCGAAACGCAGATCCAAACACACATCTAATAAACGCTGTGTGAACATCCCCTAAGCATGTGTTTACTTTGGCACATATACTAAGGTGAACACAAAAAAGCTAAAAGAAATAGCAAGTGATGCTTTACTAATAGTATCTCTGCAATATCTAGTGACATGAGTTCTATGAATAAGTGTACACACAAAACATGTTTGTAATTTGGGGCTGCATTTAATTATAGGACATTGCATTTTTCCATTCAGGACATGGCAATTTTTTATTTGTCTCCACATTCCGAAACGCTTATTTTTGTGGGACAGGTTGTATTTTATGGCACTAATCTAGAGTACATATTATATATTAATCCCTTAACTCCTTATCCCACCTGGACGTATGGGTACGTCTTGGTGGCATTAAGGAGTTATGCAGTGGGATCGCAGCTGCTGGGTTGTTAGAGGCTAATTGCAGCTAACACCCGGTGGGTGCAGCATGTGGGGGCGGCGGCACCCCCCCGCGCTGTTTAACTCCTTAGACGCTGCAGCAAAGATGGGCGCAGCGTTTAAATCAATGAGAAACGGTTCCGCGCACCATTCTTCACTCCGATCGGAGCCCTTGCAGCATAAATGTGGGGATCCGATGGCCAAACATGGCAGCGGGAAGCCCTGTGAAGGCTTCCATTGCTGTCATGTTTTCGTTTGCCCTACTTCCGGCCCCAGGCAGGGAGTAGGGAAACCGCCATCTTGGTACACCTTAATGCATTGTCTATGCAATGCATTAGGCTGTAAGAATGATCACACCCCCTAGTAGTGAAGTGCCTTAGGGGGACTCAAAGTGAAAGTAAAAAAAAAAAGTTTTAAAGTATAAAAAAATATTAAAAGTTCAAATCCACCCTTGCCATTTTACAAATAGAATGCTAAAAAAGTTACACTAATTTGGTATTGCCGCATCCGAAAAAGTCAGATCTATTAAAATATAACATAATTTATCCTATATGCTGAACAAATGTCCAAATGTCAAAGTTGCGTTTTTTTGGTCATTTCATGTCCGATAAAAATTTGAATAGAAGTGATCAAAAAAGTCTCATGCATTCCAGGCTGCTAGGAATAAAAAGTGCACTTCAGCCCGCAAAAAAAATGCAAATTTCAAAAGTAGAAATTGTTTGGAATTTTTTTACCGTACATGCTTGGTATTGATGGATGCATATCAACCTGTAGAATACAGATAACACATAACTTTTACTGAAGATTGAACACAGCAGAAACAAAACTCCCGCAAACATGGCGCAACTAAAATGTTCTTCACATTTTGCCCCACAGAATTTTTTTGCGGTTTCCTAGTATATTCTATGGTATGACAAGTGTCACCATTTGAAAGTACAACTTGTCTTGCAAAATAAAAGCCCTCATATGTCTATGTAGGTGGAAAAATGAAAAAGTTATGTCTAGTGATGAGCGATTACGTTGACTATCGTTTATCGCCAATGACCATTAAAGTCTATGGGAGAGGAACAACACCTTCATTATTACACCCAAACAGGGCTGGAGAAGCTGGAATTAACATCCACAACAGTCAAATTGATACATGCTTCATCTTAAGCAACACACTTAGGTTATTAAAGCCACAGAAAAAAAGTCCTAGACCATTCACTATCCCTGTCTTGTACCACAGCCTGACCCTTAAACCTGCATGACCCACAAATTAAAAAGTGCCAGAAGGCAGTATGATTTGAACCATCATTTTACTTGAACTGGACATTGAATATCCCTGTCCTGGAACGCAGCATGAGCCCCAAACCTGCATGACCCCCAGATTTAAAAAGTGCCGGAAATAGGAGTCTTTTAACCACCATTTTAGTTGAACTGGACATTAACTATATCTGTCCTGTACCGCAGTATGACCATTAAACCTGTCTGACCCACAGATTAAAAAGTGCTGGGAAAAGGAGTCTTTGAACCACCATTTTAGTTGAACTGGACATTGACTATATCTGTCCTGTACCGCAGTATGACCATTAAACCTGTCTGACCCACAGATTAAAAAGTGCTGGGAAAAGGAGTCTTTGAACCACCATTTTAGTTGAACTGGACATTGACTATATCTGTCCTGTACCGCAGAATGACCATTAAACCTGTCTGACCCACAGATTAAAAAGTGCCGGAAATAGGAGTCTTTGAACCACCATTTTAGTTGAACTGGACATTGACTAGACCTGTTCTGGTCCACAGCATGAGCCCCAAACCTGTCTGACCCACAGATTAAAAAGTGCCGGAAATAGGAGTCTTTCAACCACCATTTTAGTTTCACTGGACATTGACTATACCTGTCCTGGGCCACAGCATGAGCCCCAAACCTGCATGACCCCCAGATTTAAAAAGTGCCGGAAATAGGAGTCTTTCACCACCATTTTAGTTGAACTGGACATAGACTATATATGTCCTGGGCCACAGCATGAGCCCCAAACCTGCATGACCCCAGATTAAAAAGTGCCGGAAAAATGAGTAATTCAACCAACATTTTAGTTTCACTGGACATTAACTATATCTGTCCTGTATCGCACTATGACCATTAAACCTGTCTGACCCCCAGATTGAAAAGTGCCGGAAAAGGAGTCTTTCAACCACCATTTTATTTGAACTGGACATTGACTATATCTGTCCTGGGCCACAGCATGAGCCCCAAACCTGCATGATCCCAGATTAAAAAGTGCCGGAAAAAATGAGTCTTTCAACCACCATTTTAGTTTCACTGGACATTGACTATATCTGTCCTGGGCCACAGCATGAGCCCCAAACCTGCATGACCCCCACATTTAAAAAGTGCCGGAAATAGGAGTCTTTTAACCACCATTTTAGTTGAACTGGACATTAACTATATCTGTCCTGTACCGCAGTATGACCATTAAACCTGTCTGACCCACAGATTAAAAAGTGCTGGGAAAAGGAGTCTTTGAACCACCATTTTAGTTGAACTGGACATTGACTATATCTGTCCTGTACCGCAGAATGACCATTAAACCTGTCTGACCCACAGATTAAAAAGTGCCGGAAATAGGAGTCTTTGAACCACCATTTTAGTTTCACTGGACATTGACTATACCTGTCCTGGGCCACAGCATGAGCCCCAAACCTACATGACCACCAGATTTAAAAAGTGCCAGAAATAGGAGTCTTTCAACCACCATTTTAGTTGAACTGGACATTGACTATATCTGTCCTGTACCGCAGAATGACCATTAAACCTGTCTGACCCACAGATTAAAAAGTGCCGGAAATAGGAGTCTTTCAACCACCATTTTAGTTTCACTGGACATTGACTATATCTGTCCTGTACCACAGAATGACCATTAAACCTGTCTGACCCACAGATTAAAAAGTGCAGGAAATAGGAGTCTTTCAACCACCATTTTAGTTGAACTGGACATTGACTATATCTGTCATGTACCCCAGAATGACCATTAAACCTGTCTGACCCACAGATTAAAAAGTGCAAGAAAAAGGAGTCTTTCAACCACCATTTTAGTTTCACTGGACATTGACTATACCTGTCCTGGGCCACAGCATGAGCCCCAAAGCTGCATGACCCCAGATTAAAAAGTGCCAGAAAAAGGAGTCTTTCAACCACCATTTTAGTTGAACTGGACATTAACTATATCTGTCCTGTACCGCAGTATGACCATTAAACCTGTCTGACCCCCAGATTAAAAAGTGCCGGAAAAGGAGTCTTTCAACCACCATTTTATTTGAACTGGACATTGACTATATCTGTCCTGGGCCACAGCATGACCCTTAAACCTGTTTGATCCACAGATCACAAAGTGGCACTATGCTATTTTGTACAGTGACTGTCATTTAGTATATTTTTTGGTAACTGACATTTGTTTACAGAATTTATTTAGGGAAGTTTTATTTATAGTTTTACATTATTATCATTTTGCTTTTTTTTCAAGTGTGATAACATACAACATACACCCCTCCCTGCAGTTTTTAAAGGTATTTTTAGTACACGTGTAGATGTGTTAATTTGTCCTCACACCCCATAAGTAATACAAATGTCCTAATCATCCCCAAAACACTTTTTAGTTGAGAAGACATTTGCCCTCCTGGCTTCTGAGACTGATTCAGTCAATCAATTCAATGGTTTCATTTTTCCTCCAAATCCTTCTTCAGTGATTAGGGACAGACTCCCCTGGAGATCAAATGATGTGACCCCATAGGGACTCCAGCCCCAGAAAATTTTAAGCCTCAAATTGTGCAATTTGTGTCCATCCCTGGAGCCCTTTTTGACACTATTTAAGCTCACAGAAATCACCTTTTTCAAAATCTGATTTTTTAGAGAAATTTGAAGCTCTCCTGATTGCCACTAACGGTGAGAGCCAGTGCTGCCGTCAGCCATCTGTTAACAAGGAGGTTCAGCTGCCAGGGCCAGACTTACAGTGGGTGTGGTGAGAGCCCAGGCTAGCATCTGTCCTCTATTAACATGCAGGTTCAGCTGCCAGCGCCGGAGTTACAGTGGGTGCGGTGAGAGCCAAGGCTGGCGTCCGTCATCTATTAATATGGTAAAAATGCCCTTATGACGCAGCAACGAAAACAGTCGTGCTGAAGCAGAGTGCGGAAGCGGAAGTGTGAGGTAAGACGTCCAGCATTCCACAGTACACAGTCAAGACCTGGGTAGCGCTTGCCCCTCCGTATGAGTGCGGACCAATTGGGCTTCACTTGGAAATACTGGTGGTTAACGCTCCTGTTCCACCCAGGTGCCCTTTTTTTTTGGCATTCTTTTTCTCATTTTACTCAACGTGCTGGAGGAAAATTGTCTCTGTTCTTTTTTCTCTGTCCGTGCTCCATACCCCATGTCCTCTGAATAACCTACATCTGGTCAAGTCCTCCTGTACCTCCCTTGTACAATTCAGAGGAATTTTTTTACCAGCTATTTTGTACATGCAAGTTTTTTAGTACTTTAATTCTAGAAAACACATTTTTAAAATAGGATGGAATCCCACCATGTCTTTGTTTCTCTTTTTTTTAATTGTATTAAATGGGTTGTCTCAATATAGGGATTGCTAGCTATGTTAAAGATCTTGCAAAAACAAGTCATTTTGCAATATGTGTCCATTAACAGTGTCCTACCTATTCCTGTTTCTGACAGCACCATCACCCTTGAGCCACTCTTGACAATTGTGAAGAACAAATGTCTGTTAGAAACCACAATTTTACAATAGGACCTGTAGCATAGCTGCATTTCACAGCAAAATGCCCCCAAAAATTCAAAACATGACCCTTGAGTCACTTTTGACAATTGTGAAGAACAAATGTCTGTTAAAAACAACCTTTTTTTTATAATAGGACCTGTAGTATTGCTGCATTTCAAAGCAACATGACCCCAAAAAATTATAAAAATGACTTCTCAGCCCCTGTTAAAAATAGTGAGGGAGAAATGCCACTTAAAAGCCACATTTCTGTTCCAAAGGACCATGATTATTGCTGTATCTCACAGCAACATGATCTCAAAACCACTGACAATGCGCAAACTTCTAAAGATAAAGTGAGTACATGGAATACGGTGTTGTCATGAAACCTTGCTGTCTTTTACAGTCTCCACACCGAAAAACCAGCAAAATGAACTGTTGGGAATTGAGAATAAAAATTGCAGTAAGAAATGATCATTTTAAAAAAAACATTTTTCAAGAGGACCATTTCTGTTTGAAGAGGAATGTGAAGTAGACCGGCAACTAATTGGTGACCTCGGCAATTGGGGCCACAACATCATCAGAGATCCATGCCTGATTCATCTTGATGAAAGTCAAACGATCCACATTATCTGTGGAAAGCCGGATGCGTTTGTCTGTAATGACTCCTCCAGCTGTGCTGAAGGTCTGCTCAGATATGACGCTGGCTGCTGGGCAGGACAACACCTCTATGGCGTGGCGAGCGAGCTCGGGCCATTCGTCCATTTTGGATACCCAGAAGTCTATTGGGTCCCGAACACATACAAAAACATCGGTGTTGAGACGCAGATAGTTGTGCACCATGATCTTAAGCTGGTCTCTGTGTGTTGGATGTGTGCCCTGCATTGCATGCGTTGGTGAGGTGGTAAATAAAGATTGCCAGAGGTCACCCATTAGGCTTCTGCCACCTTGCCTGCTGCTGCTGCTGCCGCTACGGCTACTTGGCACTCTACTGCTGTCACGTCGCTGACGTTGTTCCACCGTGACATTTGAAGAACGTGAAGCAGACGCAACAGATGTCTCCAGTTGATCAATCAGCAAGGTCTCCATTTCCTGCATTTTACTCTCTATTTGGGTGGGTGGAAGGAAAGTGCTGAGTTTTGTTTTGTACTGGGGATCCAGGAGGGTGGCCACCCAGTAACTGTTGTTCATTTTGATGGCCTTAATGCGAGGATCATGTTGGAGGAAATGGAGCATCCAAGCACTCATGTGAGAGATGGAGCCTTGATTTCCCAAGCCTCTGGGTCGAGGGGCACTAGCAAACTCATCTTCCTCATCTTCCTCCTCCGCCTCAAATTCGCGCCAACCTCTTTCCAAGGCAGGGACGTCGGTAACGTCGGTGTCTAGGAATACCTCCTCCTCCTCCTCCGCTTCCTCCGGCACAGCTTCAACACAGCCCTGACTTGCCTCAGATGATGCACCCTGAGAGCTGAGGCGCCGCCTTGCACTAGCCCTGGACCCTGAACCACTGCCTAATGAAGGTAAAATTGAGAAACTGTCGGGCCTTGTGGATTCGACGGAGAGAAAGGCTCCGTGTCCGCATCTGTGTCCATCTCCTCCTCCGTCGCTGGCGGGACCTGATGTTTCAGAGTGTCCAACGATCGTTCCAGAACTAAGATCACCACAATGCTCATGCTGACAAGGGCATCGTCCGCACTGACCATTTTGGTGGCTTCTTCAAAACTGGCAAGGATGGTGCAGAGCTCTTTCACCTGCCTCCACTCTCGGTGGCTCAACACCCCGAGGTCCGCACCGCTGCTTGTCAGGCCATGTGTCACTTCGTAATGCGTAATGGCATTGCGCTGCTCCCACAATCGCTGGAGCATGTGGAGGGTGGAATTCCAGCGTGTTGCCACGTCAACAATGAGACGGTTGACGGGGAGGCCGAGCTGACGCTGCAACACAGCCAGGCGGGACGAAGCAGGGTGCGAACGGCGGAAGTGCGAACTCAGACCTCGAGCCTTCTTCAGCAGGCAGTCCAGACCCGGGTAGTGCTTTAGAAATTTCTGGACGACGAGGTTCATGACATGTTCCAGGCAAGGGATGTGCTCCAGCCTACCGATCTTAAGGATGGCCAGCAGATTTCGCCCGTTATCGCACACCACCTTGCCGGCACAAGGTTCTTGGCACCCAGCCAGCGCTCGGTCTCGTTGCGGAGAGCCATCCACAGCTCCTGACCTGTGTGTGGACGGTCTCCAAGACAGATTCATTTCAACACGGCCTGGTTTCTCTGGGCCTGTGATGCCACCAGAGGACCTTGGGGGAAAGAGCCCTGCACCATCCCTGCGGTTTTGAAGAGCGTGCGCCGAGCCTGAGAGCCACCGTCACCCCCAGAGACATCCACCCAGCTCACCCAGTGAGCTGTCACAGAGATATAGTGGCCTTGGCCGTGCTTACTAGTCCATGTGTCGGTGGTGAGATGGACTTTTCCGGACACAGATGCAGACAACGCGCTTGAAATTTTAAATGACACGTGGCTGGCCAGGGCAGGAACGGCTTTTCTGGCAAAGAAATGCCTGCTCGCCATATGGTATTGGGGGCAGGCAAAGGCCATGACATGGCGGAACCCATCTGTGTCCACCAGACGGAAAGACAACATTTCCAAGGCCAAAAGCCTGGCAATGCCGACATTCAGGCTTTTGGCTTTGGGATGGTTTGGGTTAAAGTGTTTCTTCTGCTCCCAAACTGGAAGACAGAAGGCTGGCTGCTAGACTGGCCGCTGTACAGCGTGCAGGTCGTCAAACTGGCGGGAGGAGAAGGGGTAGGATGGGTCTCTGGTGGTGCTGGTGGTACTCAGGCGACGGTGGAGGCTGAAGCAGAGGCTGATCCCTGATCATGACTCTGAGAGACATGGGCAGCTGAGGAACTCTTGGTGGTGGCGGAGGAGGCGGAGACAGAGGGTGTGACAGTGGTTGGAAGCCCGGCGTCGGTCTGGCCTTTTTTGGCCAAGTGTTGCCTCCATTTCAACTCATGCATTCGCTGCATGTGACTAGACATGTTGGTGGTGGTTAAACACCTAAGATTCTTGCATCTACTTATGCGTTTACGACAAAGGCGGCATATGACATCGCTGGGTGAATCAGAGGCTTGCACAAAGAAGGCTTAGGCTTGAGAGGTCCTGGACCTTTTTGACGGCGATAAGCGAGGAGCGGGGTTTCCGCTGACCGTGGCTGGCGGAATCATATCAGCGGACTTCTGCGACCGCCCTCTCCCTTTTTGAGGCGGGACCCGTATTGACACTACCCCATCGTCTTCCTCCTCGTCCAGTGATGAAGCGCTCGCAAGCAAATTCTGCGGAAAAGACCACGATGGATCCGCAATGTCGTCATCATCATCATCATCAACACAGGTGACTTGGTCATCCTGACTTTCTGCATCCAGAAGCTGCGGGCTACAAGCAAGGGGCACTGCAAGGCGTTGCCGACCGCCCGGGATTTTTGCCGATTGACCGGCTTCCTTATCCTCCTCTGATGGCATCAGTAACTGGGCGTCAGAGCAGACAAAATCATCCTCTTTGGCCTCTTGATCTTTTAACATGCCTTCTGACCCCAACCGCATTTTGTCATCAAAGAGGTCTTCAGAAAATGGATTATCCACAGTGGTGGGTACACGAGTTGACATTTGGGCTGCCTTCGCTTCATGTTTGACGGATGATGATGATGCTGATGACGACATTTGTGGCCGGGACTGGGAGGACGAGGAGGTAAGACTGCTGGATGCAGGTTGCATTAACCACTGAAGAACAGATTGGCGACGCTGTTCGTTACTGAGATTCACAGGGCCCTGACCCAGCGATGACAGGCCTGACGGTCCTGCAACCGACGATCCGCTGGCATGCGTGTTGTCGCCAGCACTGGAAGGAGCACCTTCTCTCGTACCTCTACCTCCATGTCCTACCCCCCTCTTTGCTCGCTTACCACCTGAATTTCGCTCCATGTTCAGAAAGATAAAAATTTGAGAAGGTATGGAAGAGTTTTGGAAAGTCTCTTATTAAAAGACGGCAAATCACAGCTATTCTCAAATCCCTAAAATCAAAACAAAATTGCTGGATTGAAATTTAAGTGCAAGGTACCTCTATCAACAAAGCTTGACTGACCAAAAGTGAAAAAAACACGTATCTGAAATGTATACGGATAATAAAAGGTATTTTTGGCACCTATCAGTACAGCTGTGGTGACTACAAAATTGCTGTATTGAAATTTAACTTCAAGGTGGTTCTATGAACAAAGCTAACCTGCGCCAAAGTGAAAAAAACATATATCTGAAATGTATACGGATTATAAAAGGTATTTTTGGCACCTATCAATACACCTGTGGTGACTACAAAATTGCTGGATTGAAATTTAAGTGCAAGGTACCTCTATCAACAAAGCTTGACTGACCAAAAGTGAAAAAAACACCTATCTGAAATGTATACGGATAATAAACGGTATTTTTTGCACCTAAAAATACACCTGCGGTGACGACAAAATTGCTGGATTCAAATTTAAGTGCAAGGTACCTCTATCAACAAAGCTTGAGTGACCAAAAGTGAAAAAAACAGCTATCTGGAATGTATACGGATAATAAACGGTATTTTTTGCACCTAAAAATACACCTGCGGTGACGACAAAATTGCTGGATTCAAATTTAAGTGCAAGGTACCTCTATCAACAAAGCTGGACTGCGCCAAATTGAAAAAAACACCTATCTGAAATGTATACGGATAATAAACGGTATTTTTTGCACCTAAAAATACACCTGCGGTGACGACAAAATTGCTGGATTCAAATTTAAGTGCAAGGTGCCTCTATGAATAAAGCTGGACTGCGCCAAATTGAAAAAAACACCTATCTGAAATGTATACGGATAATAAACGGTATTTTTTGCACCTAAAAATACACCTGCGGTGACGACAAAATTGCTGGATTAAAATTTAAGTGCAAGGTACCTCTATCAACAAAGCTGGACTGCGCCAAATTGAAAAAAAACACCTATCTGAAATGTATACGGATAATAAACGGTATTTTTTGCACCTAAAAATACACCTGCGGTGACGACAAAATTGCTGGATTCAAATTTAAGTGCAAGGTACCTCTATCAACAAAGCTTGAGTGACCAAAAGTGAAAAAACAGCTATCTGGAATGTATACTGATAATAAAAGTGGAGTTTTGCACCTAACAAATAGACCTGCAGTTACTAGAAAAGATCTGTATACTAATATAAGTTCAGGCTGCCCAACATCCAAGTAATATCTCAACAGAAAACTGTTAATAAAAAGCTATTGCAATGCAATGTCTACACTAAGTCTGGATGCACAATATCCAGTATCCTTTAAAGAGCCTGTCTGTCTGTCTGTGTTCGCTCACACCCCCCTCCCCCCCCTTCCGCTCCCCCGTGACTTTACAGGGCTAGATGCTCCTTTAAAATTCTCAGCCTAACTACCTAAAATCTGCAAATCTCTAATCTAACTAAGTTCTAAGGTTCACAGCTAAAAGTATAGCTGTCTCTGTGAACAAATAGAATAATTTCGCTGAGCTGTTTGCTGAGCTGTTTGGACAGAGGCAGAGCGCACGTCCTACTGCTATGAGACGCTGACACACACTGAGGCAGAACAGGAAGGGCTGTTCTATGTAAAACGAGGTCATGTGATTTTTCCAGCCAATCGCAACCATACACATCCCAGTCATGACGTCGCACACACAGCTCACCCTGCTCTATTCTCTAAGCTGATTTGCTGGCCTCCAAAATGACAGGAAGCGCGATATTAATAGATTATGCGCAGATTTTAACCTTAATTATCGCGTGATCGAAAAAATCCGATCAACATAAAAACCGTGCCGATTTCAACTTTGTCGATAATAATCGCTCAACACTAGTTATGTCTTTTGGAAGGCGAAGAGGAGAAAAATGAAGAGTAATTTTTTTTTTCTTTGGAGGGATTAAGGAGTTAAGGACACAGCGTTTTTTTGGTTGACACATTTGTTTTTTTTTCTCTCCACCTTCCCAGAGCCATAACATTTTTAAATTTCCACCTAAATAGACATATGAGGGCTTTTATTTTGCTAGAAAGATGTACTTTTTAATGGTGTAATTTACCGGTGTAAGTGGGGCAAAATGTGAAAATAACTTATTTTTAAGCCATTCACTCTTCAGTATAAGTGATATGTTCTCTTTATTCTACAGGTTTATACGAATCCAGAAATACCAAATATGTACGGTTTTCGTTATGTTTTGGTACCGAAAACAAAATCTAAGCATTTTCTATTTTTTATTTTTTGCCGCTGCACCATTTTCTGTGGCCAATAACTAACACCTACAGACTAGAGTGAGGGTGAATTTTTTGAAGGCTGAAATGTACATTTTATTGATACCAGTTTGGAATACATGCAACTTTTCTGATTAATTTTATTACAATTTGTAGGGGACTTGAAATGATCAAAAAACGCAACTTTGGTGTTTGGAATTTTTTTTCTTCTACAGTGTTCAGCGTATGGTATGAATTATGTTATATTTTAACAGATCGGACTCTTTCAGACCTGGCGATATCAAACGTGTCACTTTTTTTTTTATTATTGGGTGATTTGAACTTTTTATTTACTTTTTTTTTTACTTTAACATTAAGTCTCCTTAGGGTGCTGGACCACTAGGGGGTATGATGATTTAGAGTACCTAAAGCATTGTAAAGACAATGCATTAGGGTGTACAAAGATGGCGGTTTTACTACTTCCTGTCTGGGGCAAGAAGTTGCAAAAACAAAAAGCATGGTGGATAGAAGCCTTCACCAGGCTTCCATCCACCATGTTAACCGATCTGGGACCCTCAATCCCACTGTAAGGGCCCACATTCAGAGTGAGGAATGGTGCGAGGTACCATTTCTCATCCATTTATACACCGCTGTCGCAATCGGTGCGTCATGTAATGGGTTAAACACCACGGCACGATCCTGCTGCAAAGCCGCTTACTGGCACTGGGACAGAAGTTTCCATCCAGTGTATTAAGGGGTTAATGTATGCTTTAACTCTACCTCTCCCCCAGATCTCTCTATCTCAGTCAACGGCTATACACTCCCACCTGTTCCGCAAGTCATCTGCCTTGGGATAATCATCGACTCCGCTCTGTCCTTCTAACCACACATCCAAGTCCTTACTTTTGCCTGCTGCCTCTACCTGAAAAATATCTCTCGCATCTGCTCATTCCTCAACTTCGACTCTACAAAAATGCTAGTCCATGCCCTTGTCCTCTCTCATCTTCACTACTGCAACATACTTCTCTGCGGCCTCCCGTCTAGCACTCTCGCTCCCATTCAACCCATCCTCAATACTGCTGACTGTCTTATCACCTCTCTCCTCGCTACTCCTCTGCCTCCCCCTCTCTGCCAATCCCTTCACTGCTACCCATTGCCCAGCGAATTCATTTCAAGTTACTAACCATGACCTACAAGGCTCTCCATAACCTCTCCCCTCCATACATCTCTGCCTTAATCTCCAGATACTCCCCCTCACGCAATCTCCGCTCCTCACAGGACCTTCTTCTCTGCTCTCCTCTTATCAGCTCCTCACATAACCGTCTCCAAGACTTCTCCCGTGCTTCCTCCACGTTCTGGAACTCACTGCCCCAACACATCAGACTGTCCCCCACCTTCACCAGGTTCAAAAGCAACCTGAAAACCCATCTCTTCAGGACTGCCTATAACCTACAATAACCAAGCAGCCACTGCTCTACCCCAAAAACATGTCTGCCCCTCACCTTCTGTCTCTCTCCTCCTCCACTGTAGATTGTAAGCCCTCGCTGGCAGGGAACTCACTCCACTCTGTGCCAGTCATAAGTCAGTCACTGTTATCATTGTACATGTTTGATATATGTATGTAACCTCCCTTTTTTAATGTACAGCGCCCTGGAATCAATGACGCTTTAAAGTAAATAATAATAATAATAATAATAATAATAATAATAATAATAATAATAAATAATTTTTTTTATTTTTAAGGGAAACCTTGGGAGGGGTTATTTTCTCTACTTGTATTTTGAGTTTTGGGGTCATTTGTCTAATGTCAATCACTTTGTTGGTTAAATAACATGATAGCTCTATAGTTCAGGTTCTTACAGATGAGCAATGCAATGTTCTTTAACTTGTTTACTTGTTTTTGTGTTTTACTTTACAGAGTCTAAAAGGGGTAAAGATTGGGTTACAGAGTGAACTCACTCCCTTTTTTGTACCACTGAGATAGAGTTTCTGTCTTTCTAGATATAACTGCAGCATTTTAGTTGGTTGCTCATTGATCTCTGATAAGGGGTGAAGATTTTATAATACAAGTGGCACTTGTAAGTAATAGTATGCTTCCTGTGCCCACATTGTCACTATGATGTACAATTACACCAGTTTGTGGGAGCTGCATAACTCCAATGGCATCGTAGTACGTTATGGGGTGGGAAGGCATTAAATCCCCAAAACTGCAGTGCCAATTCCTTACCATCCTTTTTCTTCTGTTAGAAATCCATGTGGCTGTCAATGCCAATCACACAGGACATTGTAAGACTTACAGTAAAGGTATTTTCAAGATTTTGAGTAATCCTCCTCCTGTCCTGGAATGCATACAAAAAAAAAAAAAAATAACATACTTCTCACCACAACTGTACCAGTGCCACTAGAGCTTTGATGTCAACTTTCACTCAGTTAGCAGGGATGTATGACTGTGGCCAGTTAAGGGCCTTTGTACTCACTACTTGCATGTCTGGCACATGACCGCTGAGGACACTGTTTGGCTCACGGTTTTGTGAGCAATGAACATAATGTCACTTCGATGCACCGAAGCTCATCGGTGCTGGAACAGCAGCACCTGGAGAAGTGAATATTCCTTGATCATGTATGATAATACAGGCCTAGGCTGTAGGGAGCTTCTGAGAATCTTGGAAAACAACTTTAAGTTAGTCACATAAGTTTGAGTTCAGCAAAATGCTTGCTTTTTTCACCCCCATGACTCATCTCCCAGAGGAACATTGGATATAAATAGTATTGTCCTATAAAAATTAATATGATGCCCCTGGTTTAAAGTGTTGGTAAGATACTAAGCAATTCCGTTTTGTCTTACTGACATTTCAGCTTTACCTTCAACTTAATTTATAAATATTTAATCCAATTCAGTTATTATTAATTTATATGAGAACAAGCAGTTATGAGATAATATTTTACATAGCTTATGTTTCATTTGATTCATTTAGTCCTCCTTGAGTAAACCGTGGAATAAACAAACATGGCAAGTTTTTACATGCATTATATGAATTTTGTAACACCATCTTAGAACAAAACATAGCTACTTCTTTCAAGTCTTTATTTTGCTTTTGGGAGTCATTTATTTTATAACTACAGTATCATCTGACCTAAGCAGATACTAGTATTTAAAAGACACTGCTACAGAATATTTTACATAATTTTGGGAAGTAAATTTCTGGCTGGCAGGATTAAAACAGTCTAAATATATTCCAGCATTCTCGCCCCTATTTTTCATGATATGATCTTTTCACCCAATCAAGTATCCAATCATCGTTAATCACGCTAATTAAAATTATTATTGTAATTGCATATATGTTGCAGAAACATTAGTAAGTACATTGTGCCATCACAGTAAATTATCATTAACAATAGTTATGCATCTTGTTAATTATCAAAATAAGTCTATTTAAAAAAAGTAAAAATATGACTTAATCATATACTGAACAATTATTTATATATTATCATTAATATTACTTGTCATAGCAAGCTTTAGGCCTATGGCTAACTAAAAAAGTTGTTTCACCTGGACAACTGTTTATAATATTTTCGTTTTATATGGGAACCCCAACAGCAAATCAGTTTGTCCTAATAATAGAACCCTAATCAATGGCACTTGTATTTTCAACAAATTCCTAAAATCCTCCTTACTGCAATGCTCAGTTTGAAAATTGCTAAAAAACATGATTCACTGTAAAAAAAAAAAATCGACTTTTAATATTATGTTCATACTTTTAGATAAATAGGCACACCAGAAAGAGCAGAGAGACCTGCAGAAGATCAAAGCTGCCAAGACTTACAGCCATGGTACTGATCTGGAATAAGGATGATGACTGAAGCAGAGAAGAGCCTCTCCACATTGATAAAGAGAACTGACCAGGGCAGTTTCCGGGCTTAATCGGTTTTAGGGTGGGGAGAAAAAAAATGGTCTCTCATTTCCCCACCATGGTCAGTCAAATGGGTTTTCCCACCCAGTAAAATTGATGTGGGAAGCTTGAAAATTAAATAATAAACATTTTCATCATTCATCACTGTTAAAAATTATTTACCTCAGTCCTGGCCGCACATGCTCAGACATCACCTCTCCTCTTAGGCAGCTACTGTCAGTTTCTACCCTGCTTAGTAATCACACACTCACTCTACAGCGAGTGTTCATCCTTACGTGCTGTCTTTTTATTCCTGTCCTCTGTACTCCTTAGTAATTAGTTGAACAGTGCAGATAAGCTATCATCAGACTGCTTTTTTTTTCTTTTTTCGTCTGTCTATTGGCATTTTTTCAGCCTCTTCCAAAAAAAACAAAACCTCAATTAGGTATGTGCATTGAGAAAAAAAATCCACATATTTGGTTCTGCACGAAATTAAACTTAAGACCCTTATGCCATAACACAGAAGTGCTAACTACTCAGCTACATTTTAGCTACTCATAGCTCTTGTGTTTTAGGTTACTTGACTTTATAGAAACAGACCTTTATTTGACTATAGACTAGGAGTAAGCACACTGAAGGGAAAAGCAAGGTGATGGCAAGCATGCAGGGTCACATGCTATAAAGTTTATACAAATTATTCCCACTCCCTTCTGAAGGCACTGAAAACTTAAGTGAGGACAGCAGGACATGAAATGCTATTGTGATAAAACACCTGTAAAACAGTGTTCAAGTAGTAGACTGCGGGAACCTCGCCCCTAATAAAAACTATTAATAGGCTGGTCTTGTATCATGCTCTTTCCCCAACCAGGGCCATTTTAACACTTCAATTGCCTAGTGAAAACATTTTATGGTTGCCTCCCACCCCCAACCATTTTTCATTATGTTACCACAGTTAACTAAATGTTCTAAAAACAGCTATATCTATTTAGTGCAGTGTAAAATCATCATCAATGATTCTAGTACTGTGCGCACTGCAAAAGTATATTTCTGCCGGAATCTGCTTCGGGCCAGCACATGTCATCTTGTTGAGATTACGTGCTTACAAGGAGTAACAACGCGTTTTTTTTTTGCCGTGCAAAATATGCCATGTGAATTTACCCTAATACTTACCCACAGTAATTTGTAATGACAACTTGTTTGCTTTCTCAATCCTGCCTTCCATGAGCCATAACATTTTTTCCATTATTTATACCCGTATGAGCAATTGATTTTTTCAGGACAAGTATACTTTTTAATGGTACCATTCAATGTATTGGGAAACTGAAACAAAAATCTTTGTGTGTTGGAACAGGAAAAAATGGAATGGTGTCATTTCTTTGGAGGGGGTGAGGATTATTTTCATGGTATTCATTGTGCAGATTAAGTGACATCTCCTGCTCCATACATCTTTCCCAACAACATGATATACAGTTACATCAAATGTTGGGAAGGGGTTTAATTATGTTTATATTGCCCTAACAACAGGAGAGGTGGCTAGGAACTCAATGGATCAGTAATTCAATGCTGGGCAAAAAGATCATTGTGAAACCACAAATTGTCAAAGCATATGACTATCCTTGCTGCCCACATCAACCAATCAGAGCTCATCTTTAATTTTTCTAGAGCAGTAAAAAAATAAAAGCTGACTTGAGGCTCGATGTTTTTAGGCATGGCCGACCTCAGTGTAGAAGAAGCCCTGTGCAAGATGTCCCTTGACCCCAACAGTGAATTAAAACTGGAAATGAGAATGTTTACATTTTAGATGTATAAAACTACAATATTCTGATTACATTGCTGCAAAAATACACTAAATTAGCAGCATCAAATTTAAAATGTAACTTGATTTTATGGAGACACAAATGCTTAAAGGGCTTTCTAATGCCATGTTGTGATAAGTTATTTATTGTGTGTCTGGTAATATGATACATGGATGGAGAGAGTCTGCCAGGACAGGAAACGCTCACACAGAGCAGATTTCCCCTATATGTGATAGAGGGTACCCCAAATCTATGACCTCAATATGCTTTTATAGGGGTTTGATTGGGAGAATAACCCCTTTAAGGTATTTTCTCACAGTGTATTTTTTTATTCATATTTTAGTACATAAAAACCTGCATTTTACATGCCAAAATGCGCATTACAAACACTGCTAATGTGTCTTATTGTTTTCAGTAGGAATACACTTTTGAACTTTACATAGGCAAGTATTTTTTACCAATTGCAATTCTACATTAAGTAAAATAAAATGTGTGGCCTCAATGGGAGCCAGAATGCAGATAAACCACACTGGGTGAGACGAATCTGCATCCTGAAATACGCTAAAATCCATATCAAGAATATAAAATACACTGCAGGTGTCACTATCTGTATATTATACAGCATATTTTTCCACAGGCACATGGCGCAAGGATGTCATTAAAGTAGGCTTCAAGTAGGTGCCTACCCACATGACATTCATAAGATGTAAATACCAATTTATAAAATAAGAAAACACAAAAATCTTGAGTGCCCAATATATCATATCACTTGACTCTGTTAACCCCTTAAGCTGAAAGCCTGAAAAATGTCCACCACATTATTTTAGCTTTTGCCTCCTTGCGTTTCAACAGTTGTAATTTTTTTGATTTTTTCAATTACGCAATTGTATGAGGCCTTATTTTATTCAGGACAAGCTGTACTTTTTGGGGGAATAGTTTAAGTTCACTTATAAATTGTTGCACAATTTTTTTCATTTTTTTTTTACAACTCACATTTCACAATTAATAATCTGTTAGATGAATTGTACAGGTTATTACGGTCGTGTGTATACCTAAAAAGTATAGTTTTTTTTGTGTGTAATGTAGGCACAATTATTTTTTATTAAATATTTATTTTTATCTTATTATTTATTTTATTTATTTTTGCTACACTTTATGTTTTTCACTTTTCTTTTAAATCCCATGAAGGGATAACTGTTTTAGTTTTTTTTTTTTTTACACTTAGTAATGTATTAGCCTATTCATATATGCTAATTAGTGTTGAGCGATTATTATCGACAAAGTTGAAATCGGCACGGTATTTACGTTGATCAGATTTTTTAGATCACGCGATAATTTAGGTTAAAATCTGTGCATAATCTATTAATATCGCGCCATTTTCGGCGCTTCCTGTCATTTTGGCGGCCAGCAAATCAGCTTACAGAATAGAGCAGGGTGAGATGTGTGTGCGACATCATGACTGGGATGTGTATGGTTGCGATTGGCTGGAAAAATCACATGACCTCGTTTTACATAGAACAGCCCTTCCTGTTCATGATCAGTGTGTGTCAGTATCTCAAAGCAGTAGGACGTGCGCTCTGCCTCTGTGCAAACAGCTCAGCGAAATTATTCTATTTGTTCACAGAGACAGCTCTACTTTTAGCTGTGATCCTTAGAACTCAGTTAGATCAGAGATTTGCAGATTTTAGGTAGTTAGGCAGAGAATTTTAAAGGAGCATCTACCGCTGTAAAGTCACGAGGGGGAGCGGAGGGGTGAGGGGCCCACGGGCGAACACAGACAAGCTCTTTAAAGAATACTGGATATTGTATTGCAGACATTGCATTGCAATAGCTTTATTATTAACAGTTTACTTTTGAAATATTACTTGGATATTGGGCAGCCTGAACTTATATTAGGATACAGATCTTTTCTAATAACTGCAGGTCTATTTGTTAGGTGCAAAACTCCACTTTGATTATCAGTATACATTTCAGATAGGTGTTCTTTTTCAATTTTGCCCAGTTCAGCTTTGTTGATAGAGGTACCTTGCAGTTAAATTTGAATCCAGCAATTTTGTAGTCACCACAGGTTGATAGGTGCCAAAAATACCTTTTATTATCCGTATACATTTCAGATACGTGTTTTTTGCACTTTTGCCCAGTCAAGATTTGTTGATAGAGGTACCTTGCAGTTAAATTTGAATCCAGCAATTCTGTAGTCACCACAGGTTGATAGGTGCCAAAAATACCTTTTATTATCCGTATACATTTCAGATACGTGTTTTTTGCACTTTTGCCCAGTCCAGATTTGTTGATAGAGCCACCTTGCAGTTAAATTTGAATCCAGCAATTGTGTAGTCACCACAGGTGAATTGATAGGTGCCAAAAATACCTTTTATTATCCGTATACATTTCAGATACGTGTTTTTTGCACTTTTGCCCAGTCCAGCTTTGTTGATAGAGGTACCTTGCAGTTAAATTTGAATCCAGCAATTGTGTAGTCACCACAGGTTGATAGGTGCCAAAAATACCTTTTATTATCCGTATACATTTCAGATACGTGTTTTTTGCACTTTTGCCCAGTCCAGATTTGTTGACAGAGCCATCTTGCAGTTAAATTTGAATCCAGCAATTGTGTAGTCACGACAGGTGAATTGATAGGTGCCAAAAATACCTTTTATTATCCGTATACATTTCAGATACGTGTTTTTTGCACTTTTGCCCAGTCCAGATTTTTTGATAGTCAAGTTGCAGTTAAATTTCAATCCAGCAATTGTGTAGTCACCAAAGGTTGATAGGTGCCAAAAATACCTTTTATTATCCGTATACATTTCAGATACGTGTTTTTTGCACTTTGCCCAGTCCAGTTTTGTTGATAGAGCCAGCTTGCAGTTAAATTTCAATACAGCAATTTTGTTTTGATTTGAGGGATTTGAGAATAGCTGTGATTTGCCATCTTTTAATAAGAGACGTTCCAAAACTCTTCCATACCCTCTCAAATTTTATCTTTCTGAACATGGAGCGAAATGCAGGTGGTAAGCGAGCAAAGAGGGGGGTAGGACATGGAGTTAGAGGTACGAGAGAAGGTGCTCCTTCCAGTGCTGGCGACAACACGCAAAAAGGGAGAGGGCGGTCGCAGAAGTCCGCTGATATGATTCCGCCAGCCACGGTCAGCGCAAACCCCGCTCCTCGCTTATCGCCGTCAGAAAGGTCCAGGACCTCTCAAGCCTGGGCCTTCTTTGAGCAAGCCTCTGATTCACCCAGCGATGTCATATGCCGCCTTTGACATAAACGCAAAAAAGGCCAGACCGACGCAGGGCTTCCAACCACTGTCACACCCTCTGTCTCCACCTCCTCCTCCTCCGCCACCATCAGGGATCAGCCTCCGCTTCGGCCTCCACCGTCGCCCGAGTACCACCAGCACCACCAGAGACCCATCCTACCCCTTCTCCTCCCGTCAGTTTGACGACCTGCACGCCGTACAGCGGCCAGTCTAGCAGCCAGCCTTCTGTCTTCCAGGTTTGGGAGCAGAAGAAACACTTTAACCCAAACTATCCCAAAGCCAAAAGCCTGAATGTCGGCATTGCCTGGCTTTTGGCCTTGGAAATGTTGCCTTTCCGTCTGGTGGACACAGATGGGTTCCGCCATGTCATGGCCCTTGCCTGCCCCCAATACCAGATGCCGAGCAGGCATTTTTTGCCAGAAAAGCCGTCCCTGCCCTGGCCAGCCACGTGTCATCTAAAATTTCAAGCACGTTGTCTGCATCTGTGTCCGGAAAAGTCCATCTAATCACCGACACATGGACTAGTAAGCACGGCCAAGGCCGCTATATCTCTGTGACATCTCACTGGGTGAGCTGGGTGGATGTCTCTGGGGGTGACGGTGGCTCTCAGGCTCGGCGCACGCTCTTCAAAACCGCAGGGATGGTGCAGGGCTCTTTTCCCCCAAAGTTCTCTGGTGGCATCACGGGCCCAGAGAAACCATGCCGTGTTGAAATGAATCTGTCTTGGAGACCGTCCACACACAGGTCAGGAGCTGTGGACGACTCTCCTCAACGAGGCCGAACGCTGCCTGGGTGACAAGAACCTTGTGCCAGGCAAGGTGGTGTGCGATAATGGTCGAAATCTGCTGGCCGCCCTTAAGATCGGTATGCTGGAGCACATCCCTTGCCTGACACATGTCATGAACCTCGTCATCCAGAAATTTCTAAAGCGCTACCCGGGTCTGAACTGCCTGCTGAAGAAGGCTCGAGGTCTGAGTTCGCACTTCCGGCATTCGCACCCTGCTTCATCCCACCTGGCTGCGTTGCAGCGTCAGCTCGGCCTCCCCGTCAACCGTCTCATTGTTGATGTGGCAACACGCTGGAATTCCACCCTCCACATGCTCCAGCAATTGTTGGAGCAGCGCAATGCCATTACGCAGTACGAAGACACACATGGCCTGACAAGCAGCGGTGCGGACCTCGGGGTGTTGAGACACCGAGAGTGGAGGCAGGTGAAAGAGCTCTGCACCATCCTTGCAGTTTTGAAGAAGCCACCAAAAATGGTCAGTGCGGAAAATGCCCTTGTCAGCCAGAGCATTGTGGTGATCTTAGTTCTGGAACGATCGTTGGACACTCTGAAACAACAGGTCCCGCCAGCGACGGAGGAGGAGACGGACACAGATGCGGACACGGAGCCTTTCTCTCTGTCAAATCCACAAGGCCCGACAGTTTCACAATTTCATCGGTCTTCATTAGGCAGTGGTTTGGGGTCCAGGGCTAATGCAAGGCGGCGCCTCAGCTCTCAGGGTGCATCATCTGAGGCAAGTCAGGGCTGTGTTGAAGCTGTGCCATAGGAAGCGGAGGAGGAGGTATTCCTAGACACCGACGTTACCAACGTCCCTGCCTTGGAAATAGGTTGGCGCGACTTTGAGGTGGAGGAGGACGATGAGGAAGATCACTTTGCTAGTGCCCCTCGACCCAGAGGCTTGGGAAATCAAGGCTCCATCTCTCACATGAGTGCTTGGATGCTCCATTTCCTCCAACATGATCCTCGCATTAAGGCCATCAAAATAAACAACAGTTACTGGGTGGCCACCCTCCTGGATCCCCGGTACAAAACAAAACTCAGCACTTTCCTTCCACCCACCCAAATAGAAAGTAAAATGCAGGAAATGGAGACCTTGCTGATTGATCAACTGGAGACATCTGTTGCGTCTGCTTCACGTTCTTCAAATGTCATGGTGGAACAACGTCAGCGACGTGACAGCAGTAGAGTGCCAAGTAGCCGTAGCGGCAGCAGCAGCAGCAGGCAAGGTGGCAGAAGCCTAATGGGTGACCTCTGGCAATTTTTATTTACCACCTCACCAACGCATGCAATGCAGGGCACACATCCAACACACAGAGACCAGCTTAAGATCATGGTGCACGACTATCTGCGTCTCAACACCGATGTTTTTGTATGTGTTCGGGACCCAATAGACTTCTGGCTATCCAAAATGGACGAATGGCCCGAGCTCGCTCGCCACTCCATAGAGGTGTTGTCCTGCCCAGCAGCCAGCGTCATATCTGAGCGGACCTTCAGCACAGCTGGAGGAGTCATTACAGACAAACGCATCCGGCTTTCCACAGATAATGTGGATCTTTTGACTTTCATCAAGATGAATCAGGCATGAATCTCTGATGATGTTGTGGCCCCAGTTGCCGAGGTCACCGATTAGTTGCCGGTCTACTTCACATTCCTCTTCAAACAGAAATGGTCCTCTTGAAAACTTTTTTTTAAAATGATCATTTCTTACTGCAATTTTTATTCTCCTTTTCCAACAGTTCATTTTGCTAGTTTTGCTGTGAGGAGACTGTAAAAGAAAGCAAGGTTTCATGACAACACCGTATTCCATTTACTCACTTTATTTTTAGAAGTTTTCGCATTGTCAATGGTTTTGAGGTCATGTTGCTGTGAGATACAGCTATAATTAGGGTCCTTTGGAACAGAAGTGTGGCTTCTAAGTGGCATTTCTCCATCACAATTTTTAATAGTGGCTGAGAAGTCATATTTATAATTTTTTGGGGTCATGTTGCTGTGAGATACAGCTATAATTATGGTCCTTTGGAACAGAAATGTGGCTTCTAAGTGGCATTTCTCCCTCACAATTTTTAATAGTGGCTGAGAAGTGATATTTATAATTTTTGGGTCATGTTGCTGTGAGATACAGCTATAATCATGGTCCTTTGGAACAGAAATGTGCCTTCTAAGTGGCATTTTTCCCTCACAATTTTTAACAGTGGCTGAGAAGTCATTTTTATAATTTTTGGGGTCATACTGCTTTGAAATACAGCAACACTATGGGTCCTATTCTAAAAAATGTTGTTTCTAACAGACATTTGTTCTTCACAATTGTCCAAAGTGGCTCAAGGGTCATGCTTTGAATTTTTGGGGGCATTTTGCTGTGACATGCAGCTATACTACAGGTCCTATTGTAAAAAATGTTGTTTCTAACAGACATTTGTTCTTCACAATTGTCAAGAGTTGCTCAAGGGTGATGGTGCTGTCAGAAACAGGAATAGGTAGGTCACTGTTAATGGACACATATTGCAAAATGACTTGTTTTTGCAAGATCTTTAACATAGCTAGCAATCCCTGTATTGAGACAACCCATTTAATACAATTAAATAAAGAGAAACAAAGACATGGTGGTATTCCATCCTATTTTAAAAATGTTTTTTTCTAGAATTAAACTACTAAAAAACTTGCATGTACAAAGTAGCTGGTAAAAAAATTCCTCTGAACTGTACAAGGGAGGTACAGGAAGACTTGACCAGATGTAGGTTATTCAGAGGACATGGAGTATGGAGCAGGGACAGAGAACAAAGAACAGAGACAATTTATTCCAGCACGTTGAGTAAAATGAGAAAAAGATTGCCAAGAAAAAGGGCACCTGGGTGGAACAGGAGCGTTAACCACCAGTATTTCCAAGTGAAGCTCAATTGGTCCGCACTCATACGGAGGGGCAAGCGCTACCCAGGTCTTGACTGTGTACTGAGGAAGGCTGGAGGTCTACTCACACTTCCATACTCTGCTTCAGCATGACTGTTTTCGTTGCTGCGTCATAAGAGCATTTTTACCGTGTAAATAGATGATGGACGCTAGCCTGGGCTCTCACCGCACCCACTGTAACTCCGGCCCTGGCAGCTGAACCTGCGTGTTAATAGATGACAGACGCTAGCCTGGGCTCTCACCGCACCCACTGTAACTCCGGCCCTGGCAGCTGAACCTCCGTGTTCATAGATGACAGATACTAGCCTGGGCTCTCACCGCACCCACTGTACTGTAAGTCTGGCCCTGGCAGCTGGACCTCCATGTTAACAGATGGCTGACGGCAGCACTGGCTCTCACCGTTAGGGGCAATCAGGAGAGCTTCAAATTTCTCAAAAAAATCTGATTTTGAAAAAGGTGATTTCTGTGAGGTTAAGTAGTGTCAAAAAGGGCCTCAGGCCTGGACACAAATTGCACAATTTGAGGCTTAAAATTTTCTGGGGCTGGAGTCACTATGGGGTCGCATCAGGACAAATGTCTTCTCAACTAAGAAGTGTTTTGGGGATGATTAGGACATTTTTATTACTTATGGGGTGTGCGGACGAATTAACACATCTACACGTGTAAAAAATACCTTTAAAAACTGCAGGGAGGGGTGTATCTTGTATGTTATCACACTTGAAAAAAAGCAAAATGATAATAATGTAAAAATATAAATAAAACTTCCCTAAATAAATTCTGTAAACAAATGTCAGTTACCAAAAAATATACTAAATGACAGTCACTGTACAAAATAGCATAGTGTCACTTTGTGATCTGTGGGTCAAACAGGTTTAGGGGTCATGCTGTGGTACAGGACAGGTGGCACTTTTTAATCTGTGGGTCAGACAGGTTTAATGGTCATTCTGGGGTACAGGACAGATATAGTCAATGTCCAGTTCAACTAAAATGGTGGTTCAAAGACTCCTTTTTGCAGCACTTTTTAAATGTGGGGGTCATGCAGGTTTGGGGCTCATGCTGTGGCCCAGGACAGGTATAGTCAATGTCCAGTTCAACTAAAATGGTAGTTCAAAGACTCCTTTTTACGGCACTTTTAATCGGTGGGTCAGACAGGTTTAATGGTCATACTGTGGTACAGAACAGGTATAGTCAATGTCCAGTTCAACTAAAATAGTGGTTGAAAGACTCCTTTTCCCAGCACTTTTTAATCTGTGGGTCAGACAGGTTTAATGGTCATACTGCGGTACAGGACAGATATAGTCAATGTCCAGTTCAACTAAAATGGTGGTTGAAAGACTCCTTTTCCCAGCACTTTTTAATCTGTGGGTCAGACAGGTTTAATGGTCATACTTCGGTACAGGACAGATATAGTTAATGTCCAGTTCAACTAAAATGGTGGTTGAAAGACTCCTTTTTCCGGCACTTTTTAATCTGGGGTCATGCAGGTTTGGGGCTCATGCTGCGTTCCAGGACAGGGATAGTCAATGTCCAGTTCAAGTAAAATGATGGTTCAAATCATACTGCCTTCTGGCACTTTTTAATTTGTGGGTGATGCAGGTTTAAGGGTCAGGCTGTGGTGCAAGAAAGGGTTAGTGAATGGTCTGTGAGTTTTTTCTGTGGCTTTTATAACCTAAGTGTGTTGCCTAAGATGTAGCACGTATCCATTTGACTGTTGTGGATGTTAATTCCAGCTTCTCCAGCCCTGTTTGGGTGTAAGAACGAAGGTGTTGTTCCTCTCCCATAGACTTTAATGGTCATCGGCGATAATCTATTATCGACTATTGGATATCTTATTGATAATTGCCGATATCGACTATCGACCCAATGACGATAGTCAACGTAATCACTCATCACTAATGCTAATACATTAAAATCTGTGTCAGTGTTCTACCCTGATCGCTGGCTCCTTACACAGATTGCCCTGGAACTACTCTAGGTCCCCAGGGCTGACTGTGCAGATATTTACCGGGCTCTGTCGGGTCACCGGAGTCCCGATAAGATCACCCAACAGAGCATGGGAAAGCCCTTTGATTACGCTGTGGTCAGTAATCAAAGGGTTAAGCGCCGGGGAGCAGAGGTTTTCCTTGTTCTCCAACATTAAAAGACGTTGCTGCAGATGAACGACCTGAAATGCCTGCGGGTGGCCGGTCGTTAAGGGGTTAATAGGTATATTTTAACAACCTCCTAACCAGCAATAACTTTTTAAAAAAATGGATAACCCCTTTAAAGCATTTGCATAAGAGGTTCCAGTCAGAATCTCCATCACAAAGGTGGTGCCGGTTCTATTACATGAGGGGAATCAACGGACAATGGAGTCTTTCAGGTTTTCATTGTAGTTTCCGCCATCGTAATGGAAAAAAACAACGTTACATGTTTCTTTTCTGTAATTTTTATTGGAAGCTGTGATGAGCACATTGAATGGAACCACCAATGCAGTTATGAACAGAGCTTAATATTGTGATCCCTTCCTGTGCAAAACAATATGCTAGTGATGCAAGCACATATCTACATAGTGTCATTAGTTTAGTGATTGCTACCTATGTTGTACAATGTTAATGATACAACCATGATGTACAGTCAGATAGATAAATAAACAGAAAAGAATCACCAGCAGTCTGCAGATGATTAGAGACAGATAAACAATTAATATATGAATTAATTCGCCATTAAACATGCATTTCTGCTACATTTAGTATATATGAAAATCTGAGGTGCTTAGCACACATTTTGATCAAAACTGGGAGGGTCCATTCATCAGTGGCTATGTAGATAGATAAATAGATAGATAGATAGATAGATAGATAGATAGATGTACTTTGAATTCACATTTCTTACATCTGACTTTGGGCCAGACATGGCAGCCTATTCTCCATTTCTCTAACACAACTCTCCTGCACTGTGTACAGGAAGGGAAAGGGGAAGGGAAGCATGCATAGAACCACATTTGCTGGCAGACTCTCTTAATCCTCAGCAGTATCCAGACTTTATTGGATCAGCAGCTACTGGCTAATGGCTGCAACAGATCCTAGCAAGATATTGTTTGAAATAAGGGGTTTCCATTCACCAGCAACTATTCACTGTATCATGTGGAAGAGGTGAGCTGTAGGTCATGTAATCTGCCAGAGGTGGTCCCAGTGTAGTTGCACCTTTTGCCCACCTTTTATGGTTAAAACAGCCCTCAAACTTCCACCCCAAAGCTTGTTTAACATATAGTTTATGTGCAACAATTTTTTTTTCTAACTTCATGACTTTAAAGGGGTGTTATCGTTTGAGCTGTTCATGCTGTCCAGCTAATTTTCTCAGATTGAGTTTGAAATACAGGGGCGTGTCTCTCCTGTCAGCAGGAGTGTCTCTCCTCCCAGGAGGCGTGTCTCCCCTCACTGAAGAACTGTGACATCATCATTTTGTTTAAAGCAGGGGATGCAGAAGGTTGTCTGGATATAACAGCTCTGTAGCCTCCTGCCTGCTTATGTCTGCAGCCTTGAGGCTCCAAACTCCAGCAAGCAACTGTCATATGTCTTAGTTTACACACAACTGAAAGCCAGCAGTGAAAACGGTGGGTGGAGAAGCAAATCAGCTTTCAGAGAAGGCCCTGCTCATCTTGTAACTGACTTGGGCTGGTGGTGCAGCGGGTAGAGCAGTGACAGACTTATTGTTTTTACAACGAAGGGGTTTGGAGTTCTAGTCCCTCACAGGGTATGTTTTTTTTCCCCCCTAAATTCTACACATATGTAGACAGACCTAAAATATATATGTTAATCTCTATAATGATATATATACACACACAAGGCTCCCCTATATCATTTCTCATCCCCCAGAATATATGCATTGTATTACGTATGTTGGAAGTGCTTGGTGTGACTGCAAGGATGGGACACTATATAGGGGAGCTTTGTGTGTGTATATGAATAAAATTATAGATGTTCACACATGTATTTTCATATCTTTACATATGTGTACAAATTTTAAATAAAAAAAAGCAAAACACTACTGATGGTACTTGAACTCCCAACCTCTATCTTGTAGGGCTGATCACCTAAGCACTACTCTATACAAGCAACTCATGCAGACACAGTGTTGAATCCTTATGTTACACAATACAGGTGATGATGTCATAAGGAGGCGGGGCTTGCATTCGATCTGAGGAACAGAGCGCCTTCTTTTCGAAGTAACAGCTTAAGGACTGGATCTGTGAGGAGGTGAATCAACCTCTTGGCAAAAGCCCCTTAAACAGCCAGTAATTGCCCAGAGCATTGACACTAAAGCTGGGAGATGTACATAGAGCCAGCAGGCTTTGGTTTCACTATCGATTTTAACAGCTCAGAGGGGAGTAAACACAGAGTGTGCAAGCAGCCAATCACAGCGCAGGGGGAGTGGCCGGGGTGTTTCCTGTCTAGGGGCGTATCCCAACAGGCTGAATGAAATGTCAGCCAGCCAATCACGGTGCAGGGGGCGTGTCTAGGGTGCCAGAATTGACCCAGGGGCGTTCTGACCCAGCAACAGCAGAAATAAAAGACAGTTTTACAGAGATGCTTATATCTGCTAAACCAAGTTACAGAGTTATGCAACCCAATTACAAAAGTGCTTATTTTTACTGTCCCCATAATCTGAGACATGATCTTTGTAATGATAAAACCCCTTTAAGCATTTTTAGTTGGCTTTTTTCTCATATGTTCTATAAAAAAATGCTACACTGAGTAAATTTCATACAAACACTGCTAGAATGTACAAGGGACATAATAGGGGTGTACTATGATGAACTTTGGCAGGTTAAGAGTCCCATATATTGTTGTCCGTGTTCGCACTTCGTGTGTTGGTTACTATGGAGGCTAACCACAGAGATAAAGAACTAGGAACACGTAGGCTGAATTGATTTAGTAGAGCATAGCTTGTGATTAGGTAATTTCCATTCATATATGTTAAAGCCTTGAGAGTGATAGATGCTAATAGTCTTTTTCTGCCCTTGATAATGAGGGCATGAAAGATTTTTAAAGATACAGGTAAACTTTCAGAATAGGACTTAACTGTTAATAGGTATAGATTCTATTGACAGATTTTCTCTCCGGCAAGTGTGAACGCTACCAGATGAATTATGTTAGTTAAAAATGTAATGATATGCATGAATTCACAGATGTACGTTGGTAATCAATTATATTTTCTTGGTAATTTATGTAGACCCACCTGTGTATATATTTTTTTTCATTTCACCACATGACTTGATGCCTTTTATATATTATTATTTACTTATTTATTTATTTATTTAATGAAAAAGAATCTCAATTTAAAGCTCTACAGTCATTTTCTATTACAGTGCTTATAGATTCACACTAATTATTTTTTAATTGTGAGACCTAGAAAACCGTAAGGACCTGCCACATACATATGGTGACAAATAAAATTTGTAAGCCTCATTGCACAGACAAGAAAAACTACTGAAAAAGTGCAGAGTTAGTCTAAATTCACACATTCTGGGGGACATGTATGAAAACTGTCTAGGTCTTAAACTTTCTTTGTTGCCGATCAGAGCTCCCCTATAATTTTTTAGAGTCCTATATGAAATGAAAGGGGCGCTATGATTAGTTGCTATGGGCAACAAAGATAGTCTTAGATCTTAGGTTCATTCATGAGGCCCTCTGTTTTTAGTGCCACTTTTTGAGTCATACAAATGGTTCTAAAAAGAGAAAAGGTTTTAGATTTTGCCTTATACTTTCCTTCCTCTCAGGCTATATCTACACAGTTTGTTAAAATACCATAAAAAATCTAACAGTACATCGCCGTACCACATTTTTGGGGGGCGGGGTTGCGCTAAAAACCAGGGTCGGTTTTCGGATTTGCCGCCGTCCCAGTACACTGACTGTACAGGAATCAGATGGGATTACAAATCCAACAGTGGAAAATCCGTGCAGTGTAGACTACAGCATGCATTTTCTATTATAGTGTATGGCGCACTGGTTACAGTCGGATATTCAGCGGATTCTAAATACTGAATCCACTGAAAATCTGCCTAGAAACCAGTACAATGTAGACATAGCTATATATTCACTTCTTTGATTATACTTCATCTGTACATCCAGTAGAAGGCAACTGACATTTTGCTAAAACCAGAGATATGGTGATGTGCACAGGCTTCTGGCAGGTGCAGAGAGCATGATCCAAGGTAAGAATGCTTTCTAAAAGTTAACAGACAAAAATTTTCAAATAAATCAGTGGCAGAGGGGTAGCAGAGGTACTACTTGCAACCAGCCCCTGATCCTGGAGTCCCTACCACACAGCTGCATCACTGGGTCACATAGATGCTACAAACAAATCTTGTGGTCATACATTGCGTGCAGAGCATCCAGACATTTTAACTCTAGATGCCAAGGTGATAGATAGATGGAGGGGCTCCTTTTGTCTGATCTTCAGCACCCTCTGTGATGCAGTTGTGGGGTGCAAATTGTTCCCATGGGAGACGGAGTCCAAATAATGGCCTGTCGTCTTGCCATGAACATGTTTACAAAACCCTACTAGGCCCTGCCAGAACAGCATCAACTATTGCAGTTACTCTTGTACACAGTTTTTGGAGGAACTTGGCAAGAAGTTTGTTCTGAATATATAAGAAAATAATCCCAGACAGACTTGATAATGATGAGATAATGGTTCTTTGGGCATCACTTTGAGTACTCCAAAGGAAAAGATTTAGGGCGACATTTCCAAAAATTGGTGTTGCTGCAGCAGTTTTTAGGCGCATTTAATCAGTGTAAAGTGTGCCTGAAAGTACGATCCTCTCAAAAATCTGGCATTTGGTATACCTTGCATAGTAAGTTAGGAGGCTATGGAGGCGCACAGCGTATCATTGCTACTATATGTAATGCACCTTTTTAGGCGCATTACAATGTGTCGTGCCCGGCATATAATATGCCTAGTTTTGGTATAGAACAGTTCATTTATGGTGTCAAGAGTATTTTTGGTGCAAAATAGACCACAAAAATGGCGCTAGCGTATTGGGACATGTTGCCCTTAATGGCTCATTTATGAAAACTGTCTAAGTCTAAGACTTTCTTTGTTGCCCACAGCAACAAATCAAGAGCTCCCCTTTAATTTCATATTGTGCTCTGAAAGAAATGAAAGCTTTTATTGGTTGCTATGAAAGTCCAAAAAAAAACCAAATACAAAAGGACTGGGGTAGTTCAATGATGATATAATGTCAGCAACTCCAAAAATCAAACCACAAACTCCACACAAAGACAGAGATTGCTTGACCAAGTATAAGACTTAACTTTTTATAAATACAGATAAAAAATCCTAAATACTATAGTTCCCTAAAAAAAACCCCGACCAATCCTATACTAAATCCCTACCTACCACCAAAATGGGAACACCTGCCCCTATAAGAGCGACTCCCCCAGGAACCTATCCTAGATAGGAATCCCTAATACTCTATCTCACCAAGCCTGATAGCACAGATGAACCAATACCACTAGAACGATATTAATTATTATTATTTTGTTACTTAAAGAGTTGTTATAATAAACAATACCAATTATTGTAGTTCTGATTATTATCCTTGATATATTATAGATCAGTGAAATAGAAAACGAAGAGTGATAAATACTATAGATACATTTTTGTTCAGTATGAAATTACATGAATAAAGTACTCTATAGTACTGCAAAATGCATAGAGTGCTATATACTATATCATCTGTTTTTGTCAGGTCGGATATAAGATGGACTTGCTTCATCTGTGCTATCAGGCTTGGTGATATACGGTATATTAGGGTTTTCTGTCTAGGATAGGTTCCTGGGGGAGTCGCCCTTATAGGGGTGGGTGCTCCCGTTTTGGTGGTAGGTAGGGATTTAGGGCCACATGTATGAAAAATATTTAGGTCTAAAATTCACTTTGTTGCCCATAGCAACCAATCAGGGCACCCCTTTTATTTCATATAGTGCTCTGGAAAAATGAGAGGGGCACTCTGATTGGTTGCTATGGGCAATAAAGTGAATTTTAGACGTAGACAGTTTTCATACATGTCGCCCTTAGTATAGGATTGGTAGGGTTTTTTTTAGGTAACTTTAAGGATTTTTTATCTGTATTATTTTTTATCTGTATTTATTAAAAGTTAAGTTTTTTATTTGGTCAAGCAATCTTTGTCTTTGTGTGGAGTTTGTTGCTATGAAAGTCATAGATCTAGACAGTTTTCATGCATATTGCCTTTGGCTTTGATTTTCTGTTGTTCATTCACTTTGCATCATGTTAATTGATAAAAATGACTTATTAACACCTATTTTTTAAAGTATTCTTATTTTTTAACACCTGCCTTCCAATTTTGTATAGTACTGTAGATCTTCAAACAAAGAAGAAGTCTAGTTTCACATGAGCATATAAATGGCACATTTTTATTACCATAATACATCTCTCTCTCTGGTTTCTCAGACCAGCTCTTGGTTTATTGAAAAGAACTCAATCATAATAGATCCCCATGATGCTGGGAGTTCAGTAAAACAGCAACACTTGAGACCATATGTATGAAGACTGTCTAGGTCAAAAATTATCTTTGTTGCTCATATCAACCAATCAGAGCACCCCTATCATTTTTCCAGAGCACTATATGAAATGAAAGGGACACTCTGATTGGTTTCAATGGGCAACAAAGTGAGTTTTAGACCTAGACATGTGGCCCTTGAAGTTCAGGTCAGTAAATCCAAGGTCTGTTCTAAACACTAGTCCATATTATGAGCACAAAATGTGCCTGTAATGCGCTTCAGCAAAACCAGCCTGTAGGAGGGTTTTACCTTTGTCTGATCTGGCTAAAAAACATATAAAAAACTTCATGTGTTAAAAATGTCAGAGTAGGGTTTAACTGCAAACCTACAGTATATTCTATGCTATGCTAAGCACAGTTGGAGATTCAGATAAATAAAACTGTGAGGTCTTGCATTGAGCCCCATAGGTCTGGCCTTAGAATAAATTTGACAAAAATTTGAGTTTACAACTATAAAACTACAGCTTGATGTGAGTGGGACTGTGATTCAGTGTTTTGTTCACGAAGGTGGCCACTGCAGCTATTATATTCTTCAGTGGGATGAATTAGTCAAACTGATGTTGTACTCTGGTTAGGAAAACATACTTGGTCTCTATGTACTAGTATACAGTCACCACATGTTGTCCCGAAATGTAGCTTCTTCTATAACATGTTATAAAAGAGTGTCAATAAAATTCGATATATTGCAATGGATATAATTAGCATAATTTTAGAAATTTGAGCACTCGCCTTTAAATAAAAATATTCTAAATATTTTTATTTACTTTTGTTTTCTAGAAAATAACATTTTGTTCACAAGTCATTAACTTCTTACAAATAAAGGAAATCTGGGAGGCGCATATACATTTTCATTTTATAGTTCATATTATTAAATTTCTCTGCTAAATATTTGAAACTATTATATTGTATATTCAGAAATGACAGATTTGCTAATGTCACCTTAGATGAGTAATATTAATGGCTCATCTATTACCAGTAAATGCCATGTTAATTGCACTGATTTCCATCTAATAAGCATGACCATCTCAAGTCATGCATAAAAGGATGAGTCACATAATTTGTTAACAATCTTCAACACTTCTCAATCTTCTCTATGGTAGTATAAGATAGAAAGTTACAGCTAAAGCTGTATTTCAACAGAACAAAAAAAAAAACAGGCAATAATAACTGAGATGACTGTTGTAAAATAATAATTTTGAAGTAGAATTTGAATAAAGTACTATTTAATGCACATTAATTAGAATTATAAGGAGGTTATTATTAAAGTGTGAACACAGCAAATATGTAGCTCTGAATCCTTATTTCTATGGTTTTCATGTTATTAGAAATTGTGGTAGGATATTGTTGCTCTACATTGTGAATCAAAGATATAATTGTATATAAATAAGTAGGCATTTTAATTTATTTATTTTTTTTTAAAGTTAGATTTTGCTTTGGCTACCAAAGGAAAATAACAGATAGGATCACGATCCATTTGGGATTATTGTTTCTTTTGTTTCTGTAAAAACAGGAATTGTAACGTTAGCAAATAGTGTGATAGTTGGCATAACACTCTATTTCGTATGCTTCTTACTTCTTTATAACTTATACCGAGTAAGTTTTCAAGTGGACACCAAATAAAAGGGAACATGGCTGCAAAGGTGGAACTGGCACAAACAAAATATATGAATATTTTTAATTACGATTTGCAAAATGGTTGTAATTTACATTTGAGATCAAATGAAAATGTTTTCAAATAATTGTCATACAATTCATTGTTACTAGTTTACCCACTATAATGACTGATATGTTGTTTATTGGCTGTTTGTTAAATTTCTCAAGAAGAGCTGCCATAACATGCTCAATTATTACCATCATATACCTCACAGGCGGGGCCGGACTGGGATAAAAAAGTAGCCCGGCATTAACCCCCCTCCAGCCCACATAAAATATCCACTTAAAAAATTTCCCTTGGTCATGCACCTCACTACATTCTAAAACAAAAAACACTATAAACAGGAGCAAGAAAGAAAAAGTGGTGCAGAGAACTCCTTAATCACAGAGTCAGGGACAGGTATGCACTTCCTTTACAATCACGGAAAAGCCTACACTGCCAATATACAAGCACCAATATAACCTACAACACCACCATATAGAGACCAAATAGTGGTCAGACACCAGCTCCGGTCACATCATGACTGTGAAAACATAACTGATCCAACACAGAAGTAAAATAACCCCAGGCATTCAGGGACTCACAGGAAACATCATCTCTGATGGGAGTTGTTGTCACCTCCTTTTCTTCTCCATCTGGCCCAAAACTCCATGATGTGTTCTCTGATTAGTTGTTCTCTTTCCTTTTTCTCCTTCTGGTACAGAATGCAATGTCTCCCGGCCACTACTTGTATTTGTAGAATTTACCACAAAAAACATTTTAGACTCTTCTCTTTTCCAGCATTTCCCTCTCAATTCCCAACTCCATAGAGCTCCAAATAGTAATAGTACTCCCTTTGGTGCCCCACTTAGTAATTGTACCAAAAACAGCAAAAGTTAGTAATTGTACCTAGAGATGGGCGAATCTCTCAAAAATTAGATTCGGTGACTTTGCCGAAATGTCCGACAAAATTCGCTTCGGTCCGGATTGCTTCGGGACGAATCGCGTAAAAAAACAGCTATTTCCAGGCTGCACAGAGCCTGCAGGGTGCTGTAGAATGTTGTGCCATGCTTAAAAATGCAGAGGGAGCTTGGTTTTGTCTTCATACAATGTTGTGTTTTAGTATGACACGCAGATGACTGCCACCGCTCTTAGAATCGCTTCACTATAAAATTCCCTGGGCCCTTAAGAGGGCAAAACTGACCAAAAAACTGAAGCGGGAATGTAGCCTGATAAAGTCATGGCAGCGAAAGCTGGAAAAAAACAAGCTGAGAGCTCACTTGGCAACATCAGTGACAGAGTGTGGAGGTGACGGCAGCAGCCACAGCAGCGTGAGGTCAGAGAGTGGCACAATGACATTCTGGAGGTGGCAAAAACAGGAGTAGGCCACAGAGTGGCACAATAACACAGTGTGGAGGTTACGGCAGAAGCCAGAGCAGCAGCATGAGGTCAGGCAGTGGCACAATGACATTCTGGAGGTGGCAAAAACAGGAGTAGGCCACATAGTGGAACAATGACAGAGAGTGGAGGTGACGGGAGCAGCAGCATGAGGTCAGAGAGTGGCACAATGATACAGTGTGGAGGGCACGGCAGCAGCCACAGCAGCAGCATGAGGTCAGACCGTGGCACAATGACATTCTGAAGGTGGCAAAAACAGTAGTAGGCCACAGAGTGGCACAATGACAGAGTGTGGAGGGCACTGCAGCTGCCACATCAGCAGCATGAGGTCAGACTGTGGCAAAATGACACAGTGTGTAGGTCATGGCAGCAGCCACAGCAGCAGCATGAGGTCAGAGAGTGGCACAATGACATTCTGGAGGTGGCGAAAACAGGAGTAGGCCACAGAGTGGCACAATGACAGAGAGTGGAGGTCACGGCAGCAGCCACAGCAGCAGCATGAGGTCAGACAGTGGCACAAGGACATTCTGGAGGTGGCAAAAACAGGAGTAGGCCACAGAGTGGAATAATGACAGAGAGTGGAGGTGACGGCAGGAGCAAAAGCATGAGGTCAGAGAATGGCACAATGACAGAGTGTGGAGGTCACGGCATCAACAGCAGCAGCAGCATGAGGTCAGGCAGTGGCACAATGACATTCTGGAGGTGGCAAAACAGTAGTAGGCCACAGAGTGGAATAATGACAGAGAGAGGAGGTGACGGCAGGAGCAAAAGCATGAGGTCAGAGAGTGGCACAATGACACAATATGGAGGTGACAGCAGCAGCCACAACTGCAGCAGCAGTATGAGGTCAGAGAGTGGCTCAATGACACAGTGTGGATGTCACGGCACCAGCAACAGCAGCAGCGTGAGGTCATTGAGTGGCACAATGACATTCTGGAAGTGGCAAATACTGGAGTAGGCCACAGAGTGGCACAATGACACAGTGTGGAGGTCATAGCCGCAGCCACAGCAGCAGCTTGAGGTCAGGCAGTGGCACAATGACATTCTGGAGGTGGCAAAACAGTAGTAGGCCACAGAGTGGAACAATGACAGAGAGTGAAGGTGACAGCAGGAGCAAAAGCATGAGGTCAGATTGTGGCACAATGACAGGGTGTGGAGGTGACGGCAGGAGCAACAACAGCAGCAGCAGAATGAGGTCATAGAGTGGCACAATGACATTCTGGAGGTGGCAAAAACAGGAGTTGGCAACAGAGTGGCACAATGACAGTGTGGAGGGTACGGCAGCAGCCACAGCAGCAGCATGAGGTCAGAGATAGGCACAATAACATTCTGGAGGTGGTAAAAACAGGAATAGGCTACAGAATGGCACAATGACAGAGTGTGGAGGTCACGGCAGGAGCAGCAGCATGAGGTCAGAAAGTGGCACAATGACATTCTGGAGGTGGCGAAACAGTAGTAGGCCACAGAGTGTCACAATGACAGAGAGTGGAGGTGACGGCAGCAGCAGCATGAGGACAGAGAGTGGCACAATGACAGACTGTGGAGGTGGGTGGCAATACCAGTCCCTGGTAAAGATAGCTGTTGGCAGATGGAGAAACTGTCAGCAGATGTGTGGCATCAGGCGGGTGGCGGCATCAGAATAGTGGCTGAGGCAGGTAGTTTGAACTCAGACTCATTTCTCACAGTTCGGCTGATGTAGTCTGACGCCTAAGACATTGGTGTGTGAAAATCCTGGCTGATCCACGCCTGATTCATCTTGACAAAGGTCAGTCATTCCACATTTCCCGTGGACAAGTGGGTTCTCCTTGGGGTAACGATGGCCCCCACCACACTGAACACCCACTCTGATGCCACACTACTGGCCGGGCAGGACAGCTTCTCCACTGCAAACTCGGCAAGTTGCGGCCACACATCCAGTTTGGCTGCCCAGTAGTCCAGCGGATCTTCTAACTGGGGTGGCAGAGTGCTGTCCAAGTAGGCCACCACCTGTTGGTTCAGGGTCTGCTCCAGGTCCTGCTGCTGCTGCTGCTGGCGACTGCCCTCCTCACTAGGCGGGTGAAGGAAGCTGCTCATCAGTGACTCCAGACTTAGGTTGCTGTTGATGGAGCTGGTACTGCTTCTACCCCCCCCACCTTGTCCCAGCAGCCGCAGCAGTAATACGTGAGCGCTGAAGAACCCCCCGGTCAGACCTGTCAGAGGAGGGACAATGCCGCACAAAGCAGCGGCCAACTGACTACAGAGGATTTCCCTATAGTTTTTGAGTTTGTCCTCCCTCTCAGCAGCTTGGAAAAAGGCTCCCATTTTGGACCGGTAGCGAGGGTCCAATAGGGTGGAGAACCAGAAGTCATCCCTCTGCCAGATGGTGACTATTCGGCTGTCACTAGCTAGGCAAATTAGCATGCTGCGGGCCATCTGCACAAGTGACTCCGAGGGGCTCCCTGCCTCCTTCTCCACTGTATACTGCCACGGTGCTTGCGGGTCACCTACAAGGCTCTCCATAACCTCTCCCCTCCATACATGTCTGCTCTGATCTCCAGATCCTCCCCCTCACGCCCCTCCGCTCCTCATAGGACCTTCTTCTCTGCTCTCCTCTTGTCACCTCATCACACAACCGTCTCCAGATTTCTCTCGTGCCTCCCCCATACTCTGGAACTCGCTGCCCCAACACATCAGACTCTCCCCAACTTTCCCCAGCTTCAAAAGCAACCTGAATACCCATTTCTTCAGGATAGCCTACAACCTAGAATAACCCCGCTGTCACTACACCCCACAAACATGTCTGCCCCTCACCTTCTGTCTCTTTCTCCCTTCCTTGCAGATTGTAAGCCTTCGCGGGCAGGGCCCTTTCTCCCTCGTAACCTGCTGTTAGTAAGAAATTGTCACTATTGTAAATGTTTGACTTATGTTATGTATGTAACACCCTGAATGTACAGCGCCCTGGAATAAATGGCGCTATTAAATAAATAATAATAATAATCTACCACGTCTTCCTCATCTCCATCTACCTCCTCCAGCTGCTCCTGCTCCTCCTCTCTTGTCACCTGGGTAGAAAATCCACTCATTTCACCAGACAATGCTTCTGCTCCAATGTCCTCCTCCTCCTCCTCCATTTCAGTCCCCACCGGACTCATGTGGCCGCGAGATGTAGTCGCCATGTCTCCAGTCCCCTGCCCAGACAGATTTTTCAGCATCTGTTCCAGGACATGAAGCAGTGGAATGACGTTATTCATCCCATAGTCCTGGCGACTGACAAATAACGTGGCCTCCTCGAATGACCTCAGCAAACGGCAGGTGTCACGCATGAGCTGCCAATGGCTGACATCAAAGTTACACAGGGGAGTACTCCTGTCCGCCTGGATCATCAAAAAATCGTTAATGGCCTTTCTCTGTTTATACAGTCGGTCCAACATGTGCAGGCTGGAATTCCAACGGGTGGAAACATCGCATATCAGAGTGTGTTGGGGGAGACCTTTCTGCTGCTGCAACTCGAGGAGGGTGTTCCTGGCTTTGTAGGAATTGATGAAGTGCATGCACAGTTTCCGGGCCATTTTCAGAATCTTCTGAAGATCGGTGGAATACTTCAGGAACCTTTTCACAACCAGATTGAACACATGCGCCATGCAGGGCGCATGGACCATCCCTCCTCGGTGCAGCGCGGACACCTTGTTTCTCCCATTGTTCGTCACCATGGTTCCGATTTGCAGTTGGCGCGGAGAAAGCCACACATCGATTTCTTGCTGCATGACGCGGAGTAGTTCCTCCCCTGAGTGACTTCATTCGCCGAGGCAAGCCAGGTGTAGAAATGCGTGACACCGCTGTGCCCTACATGTGTGGTATGATGGAGCAGTACTTGTGGAGGTTGAGATGGTGGTGGTGGTGGAGGAGGAGGCAGACATTGGCGCAGGAGCCGCAGGACCCGCTGGAGCCGCAGGTTGACAACGTGGAGGTGAAAGCGGCGTCTCCTGTCCAAGTTGTTGGTGTGCCTGGGCAGGAAGCACATTCACCTAGTGGGCCGAAAAGGACATGTACTGGCCCTGACCGTAGTTACAGCTCCAGACATCCGCGCTGCCATGCAACTTGGAACAAACCGATAAGCTCAAGGACTGGCCCACCTTCTGTTCTACATATTTATGAAGTGCTGGTACTTCCTTTTTGGAAAATAAATTACGGCTTGGAACTCTCCATCTCGGCTCGACACAAGCCATTAGTTCTCTGAACGGTGCAGAGTCCACCATTTGGAAATGAGGGACTGAAGTACCAACAACTTGGACAGGAGCACGGTCAGCTTCTGCACCTTAGGATGGTTGGACGCATACTGTTGTCTCTTTGCAATCGCCTTGCTGAACGAGTGTTGGCGCCATGAGTAGCGAGGAGCAGAAGCATGTGGACCAGGAGATGATGGCAAAGAGAAACAGCTCCCTTCTGCAGAGGTGGTGGAGCATTGACTGGCTGCAATGGCATGCCTGCCATTGGGCGCTGCTGCTGCTGTTGCTACGGCGGCAGGATGGACCAACACCTCTGAGCCACTTTTTTCTCCCAGGCCACCGGATGGTGACGCTGCATGTGTTGACGCAGGCCGTGGTGCCAATGTTAGCTCCCTGGCCACGTTTCCCACTTTCTGTCCACAGATTTTACATATACCCATATTCGGCTCCTCCGGGGTGTCTTAGCAAAGAACTGCCAACACCGCCGAGTAGCGATTTTACCGCCAAAGCTCGGCAACTGAGTGACTACTGCCCACCGCTGCCCTCGCTGTGCCTATTGCCGCTACTTTCTTGGACCTGTGAAGCGGGTTTTCTCCCCCGTGGGCCGCTTGACTCCCCCGACCTCACACTGCTGCTACCCTGCTGACTCCACGGTAACACAACCCACTCTGCTGCGCCGGGTTTGCCTGACGCGCAAAGCTGACGCCCTATTCTCCTGACGATGATGAAGCCCTTGCTTCAACAAGCTCCCAAGTACGGTCGGCTACATCATCACCGATTTGTGTTTCACTGCTGTCCTCATCACCGGTCTTGGCATGCAGAGGCTGACCTCCCATTCCACTCTCCACATCTATACTTTGCCGCCTACTGCAAGAAGCAGGGGATATTGGCCCCATTTCTTCGCTGCCAAGTAGCTGCTGACTGCCCTCCTCAAATTGTTAACACTCGCTATATAGTGGCGCTGAGCCCAGACCACATAGTAGATCTCTGGCTGAGGGAACCGGATGGGACAGTGGCGGGTTGAGGACAGGCTCCCAGGCCATGCCAACTAAGGGTTGTGTCTGACGTTCCCACCGACTCTTGGCTGGGGTTGTCAGATGTCATCTGGGAGGAAGTGGATGACCTAGTCAACCAATCAAGAACCATTGGGTTGCTGAACAACACACGGCCGCTAGATGACAGCGGCAGTTGTGGCCTCACCGAGTGACCCCTGCTGCGACGTTCCTTTGCTGTGCTGTGACCTGGGCCTCTTCCAGGAATGTTGTGCCACTGCCACTCGCAGGTGAAGAGCCTGCCACCCTCTGTCTGCCCATACTGTTTGTTCTAAAATGTACAGACACTTTGATGAAGATATCTGTATATGATAAATACACACCCTGTATTTAACTCCAAAATTAAGTCACTAAGAAGCTTGGTAACCCTTGGGTATAAAATTGGGGCGCCACAAATTGGGCATGAAAAATTTACTTGTATTGCCTTTAAAAACACTGTGTATTTTACTGAATATAAAAGCATAAACAGGCTTAAATAACCTTCGGATATGAATTATGCTACAGGCAAAATTTCTTCTTTGGAGGTGAAAAAGATCGTTTCTTTTATTGACCACGACAGCAGAACAACGCTTAGTTAACCCCTGGATCTAAATTGCGTAAAAGAAATGAGCAACCAAAAATTACCAGCTTTGTAGCGTGTTAAAATGGCGTGTATTTTACGGTACAGAACAACAGAAAAACTTGTAATTAACCTTCGGTTGTGATTTATGCTACAGGCAAAATTTATTTTTTTTCGCGGTGAAAATGAACGTTTCTTTTAGTGACCACAACAGCAGAACAACGCTTAATTAACCCCTGGATCTAAATTGCGCAAAAGAAATGAGCAACCAAAAATTGCCAGCTTTGTAGCGTATTAAAATGGCGTGTATTTTACGGTACAGAACAAAAAAAAACTTGTAATTAACCTTCGGTTGTGAATTATCTACAGGCAAAATTTCTATTTTTGGCGGTGAAAAATAACGTTTCTTTTAGGGACCACAACAGTAGAACAACACTTAAATAACCCTTGGATCTAAATTGCGCAAAATAAATGAGCAACCAAAAATTACCAGCTTTGTAGCGTGTTAAAATGGCGTGTATTTTACGGTACACAACAACAGAAAAACTTGTAATTAACCTTTGGTTGTGAATTATGCTACAGGCAAAATTTCTTTTTTGGTGGGGAAAAAGTACGTTTCTTTTAGCGACCACAACAGCAGAACAATGCTTAATTAACCCCTGGATCTAAATTGCGCAAAAGAAGTGGTATTTAAATTGTAAAAACGCTGTTTCTTTAAATGAATACAACAGGAAAAGGCTTGGATAACCCTTGGATATTCAATGTGCTGAAGAACTGAGCAGGTAGCATTAAAATGTATATGCAGCTAAATTGGACGCACGCTGGACTTCAGTTCCAATATCCCACAAAATCAGAATTAGAACGTAAGAGAAGCAGTCTCTAAGACAAGCTGTGACACCCCCCAAAAATCGCTGTATAAAAATGAGTTCTTTAGTATCAGCTATCATAAGCAGCCATGGAAGCACCTTCCCTACTCAGTACAGTGAGAGTGGTATGAGCTCCCAGCGTCGCGCACGGACTTATTTAGTGCGGTGACGTCACAGAATCCCACCGGTCTCTGATTGGCTTCATCTCTGCACATGTCATGCAGGTTATGCCCTTCTTCCTCCCTGAGTTCTTTGCCCAATGTAACGCCATGTGCTCACAGCCATTTTATCAATCAAAAGCATGCTTCGTTCCCGCGAATCACCCCAAACTTCGACTTCGTTCAGAATCGAAGTTTTCCTGAAATTCTAAACTAATTCCACTTCGTTAGAATCGATTCGCCCATCTCTAATTGTACCCTAAACAGCTTATGGTAGACCCTAAAAATTAGAAATTAAAAAAGTTCCAGATAAATAGGTAGACTGCCATAAGATAGTTATACAAGCCCCCCAGTAGGCAGGTAGGTCTATAGACCTCCCACAGTAAGTAGGCATATAGTTATTCTCAGAACATAGGTAAATAGGCCCCTCACTAAGTTTACAGATTCATTCAGCAGGTAAAGTATGTAGTCCCCAATTAAGTAGCCCCTTAGAGTGTATGTAGGCTCCCTCAGAAGACAGATTAGTATAAAGGTCCCACAGAAGGGAGGTATATAATCCCCCATTAGGTACCTATATAGACCCTCTCAATAAGTAGGTATATAGGTTGCCCTCAGTAGGTAGGTATATAGGGCCCCCAACAGTTGAACAGGTGTACAGGGCCCCCATTAGAAAGGTATTTAAATAAGTCCCCCAGTAGTTAGGTAGGCAAACAGGGCCTCTCCATTAATAAGGTAAGTAGACATGGCCTTCCCTCAGTAATTAGGTAGATAGACAGGGCCTCCCCCCATTAAATAGTACGTAACAGGCCACCCTCATTAATTTGGGTAGTAGCAGGACCACCACCAGTGATTAGGCAAGTAGATAGGACTGTCCCCAGTTATTAGGTAGATAGGGCTGTCCCCAGTTATTATCCACGTAGATAGGGCTGCCTCCAGTAATTAGCCAGGTAGATAGGGCTAAAGCCAGTAATTAGATATAAAGGGCCACCTCCAGTAATTAGCCAAGTACATAGGGCTGTCCCCAGTAATTAGTCAGGGAGATAGGGCTGTCTACAGTAATTAGCAAGGTAGATAGGGCTGTCCCCAGTAATTAGCTTGGTAGATAGGACTGTTACATAGTTTGTCAGGCCGAAAAAAGACATATGTCCATCCAATTCAACCCATTTTGCTAAAGTGTTGCTAAAGTGTTAAAGTGTTGATCCAGAGGGAAGGGCAAAAACCCCCAAGAGGGAGAAGCCAAATTGTCCTCCTGTTAGGGAAAAAATTCCTTCCCGACTCCAATCTGCAATCAGAATAAAAACCCTGGATCAACGACCCCTCTCCAGAATCCTGGGCACTATAACTTGATTATATTACATCTAGAAATGTATCCAGAAACCCCTTTTCCCAGAATCCTGTCACTAGAACTTGTTATATTATTAAAATCTAAAATGTATCCAGACCCTTTTCCAGAATCCTATAGCTTGTTTTATTATCATGTCCAGAAATGCATCCAACCCCTTCTGAACTCTGATAGTGATTCCGAGACAATTCCCCTGGCAAGATTTTCCCACATCTCACCGCTCAAACATAAAGAACCCTTTTCTATTTTATTAGAATTTCTTTCCCAAGACGAAAGGGGGTCACATTTTGTTTAGATACGTCCGGAATAATAAAATCTTTTAGCGAGATCTCATTTTGGGCCCTTTAATATATTTAAACAATTTATTTTCCCCCCGAACCCCCCTCTTTTCCTAAAAAAAATCCCCTAACCTTCCCAATCTTTTGGTATTGCTCCTCCAAGTCCTCTTATTTTTTTTTGTTGCCCCCCTTTGACCTTTTTAAGCTAAAAGATTTTTTCTTTGCAAATTTGTTGGGGTTCCTTTTTCAGGACTAGCCCCCCTAACACTCTTTCCTCTAACCTTCTTTCTAAGTTACCCAGCTAGCTGCCTCATTTCCTCACCCCATGTCCCATTCACCCACATCACACGCTGATGATTGCCATGAGCAGAAAACTCGCTTCCAATTGCAAGGATCTCAGTGTAGCCACTTGCTCATTTTAATCCCGGGAAAGGGGTTCTAAAAAGTGCGGTGCACACATCATGCACAGCAGTATGGACCCCCAAAATGTGGTCAAGGGGGCATACATTCACGGTTTGCACCGGACAGCATTGTCAAAAATGGAACCCTGGGGATGTTACAAATAAAAAAAACAGAACAAATTGAAAATCTGTATAATACTGCCCTTTCTAAAAGCCCCAAATCTAAAGTCTCCCAATATTAAGTCCCACACTTAAGCAAAACGACACACTCGCACGCTCAGAATACTCGCTTTGATCCAAAGCAGCTCAGCAGTGCAGCAGCAGCAAACTCTCCTTTGAGAAGGCAAAGGTTTACTGGCTCCAAACAGGTGCAATTTAAGCTCTGCTGATTAGGTAACCACACCCCTAACTAGTCACCTGACTAGTCACTTGACTAGTCACCTGATCGATTCCGCAAAACTCAGTATGGATGTATGCTTGCAGTTATGGAACTACAAGACACAAAACTACTCTTTAATGCTATAAATGTAAGCTAGACACAAAAATGTATAGCTGCAAGGGATAAACTATAGTTGCTACACGATTTTAAATGTATTGCAATTATAAATAAACACAGGTATTTGCTGAAGGATAAACAAGGACTTCTCCACGCAATAATAAGTCCCACACTTAAGCAAAACAACACACTTTAGACAAAAAGACACACTCGCACGCTCAGAATACTCGCTAGGCTACTTAGCTTTTAATCCTTTGATCCAAAGCAGTTCAGCAGTGCAGCAGCAGAAAACTCTCCTTTGAGAAGGCAAAGGACTGCTCCAAGTAATTAGCCAGGTAGGTAGGGCTGTCCACAGTAATAAACAAGGTAGATAGGGCTGTCCCCAGTAATTAGGTAGATAGGGCTGTCCACAGTAATGAGCCAGGTAGATAGGGCTGCCCCCATGTAATTATGTTGATAGGGCTGTCCCCAGTAATTAAATAGAGAGAAGCCCATATTAAAAAATAAATAAATAAATACTCACCTGTCATCTTTTCTCCGTCTTCTCTTCTCTTTTCCAGGTCAGGAGCGGGCAGCATGACACCGTGACTGCTCTGGGATGCCAATTCCGGTGTCTACTAGACTGTAGACATAGGCTTACGGCCTAATTCAGGCTGCAGAGCAGACAGCGTAATGACATCACATTGCACCACCTGTGCCATAGCCTCCAGGGGCTGACCCAGAGCCTGGCTGTTTTACCTGAGCCTCCAACTGCACTGCACAGGCGGCTGTGATCTCTGCATCTCTGGGTCTATGTGACCCAGCAATGCAGCTGTGTGGCAAGAGGGACTTGCGGTCCCCTGGCTTGGGGTTCGGCGAATTACTGACACAGGACGTATGGGTAACTCCTGGTGCTGATAAAGTCCTATGTAGCATGCTTACTCGATAAGTCCGGTACAAAGAGGATGGTGTCGGCTGAGAGGTTGGTGTCAGTAGCCCTACTTACCCACTCTGACTTACCTGCCTGGCTAAAGAGGAACATGTCTACCTGCCCAAAGGAAGGCATGGCTTGGTGCAATGTTATGTTTGAACATGGCCCAGTGCACTATAATGGGGCCTGTATTGCCATTAAGACAGCCCTGGTAACAACCTCAGGTTTTGACACATCCAGACAACTTGAAGACTTCTACTATTTGACAAGAGCCTTCATTTCTGCTACGGTGTTGCATTGTCCTGATCCTGCTAGATCCTTCTCTCTGGATGTGTACAGTCCTGTCTCAAAGAAGCAGGGTAAAGTTTTAACTGGCACTTTTTTCTCCAGAATTTTCTCTCTATCAAAGATTAATTACACCATTTCAGATCATTGAAGTTGCTAGTTATTAAACTGGCATTTGACTAGTGTCATCATCTGGGGAGAGCTCAACATCCAATTATCACCTACACAGATCACAAGACTATTCTCTATCTACAGACTTCTCAAGCACTTCAATGTCTGTACAGCATGCTGTTCTCTTTTCTTTTGTGTTTTACTTTTCTGCTTCATTCTAGGCCTGCGTAGAAGAATATCAAGGTCAATGTTTTGTTCTGATTAGCTGATGGTCCCAACTCATTGGCTATCCTGATCATTTGACACCTGTTGCTCCCATACGACTTTGAGAATTTCCTCCTGGAAAGAGATTCATTCCACAATTTTAAAACATGGGAAAATTATTCTAATCTGACAGGTTATTTTAGAGATTATAAATCTCTTAGTTTTACCTCCAGTCACTACTGTTAGCCATCTCTACCTTGGGCTTTTAAGAATTTTGTAGCTGCATGTCCTTTCTGCACATATAATAGATTGTTGCAGGGGGGCGTGGCCTGGCACAGCATGGAGCTGGTCACATAATCTTTGAGCTCTGGGGAAACTAGCTTTAAAACCGGCTCTACTAAACCGCTTTCACCAGATTCGGGTATCACCTTAAACCCCATTTTTCTCCCGCTCGTGGGGCTCTGGTTCCGGCCGGCGATTAAACAGGCGGCGTTCCCGTCACTCCGTATGACTGGCAAAAGGGTTTTAAAAGCGTAGGCTTGAATCAATGGCATCGCAGAGCTGAGTCTTGCCTGCCCACACACCAGCGCTTCACCCCTGCAGGCTCACTGCTCCGGGGGACCCTCTTGGACCTCTTTCTCCCCTGAGGTGATTCTCCCCGTTTCTCGCACAAAAAGGGAAAGAGAGGAGACTGACAATCCCCTCCCCCATAAAGGGGCCCCAGCAGCTCCCAGGCTGTTTTCCTCAGTCCCAGAGCCATATTTATTATTTGGGGGTAAGAGAAAACGGGGGCTGTGGGTGTTATATCGGTCTGATTTCCTCATGGCAGTTTTTTCTCTATCCCAGGGTTGGGGTTTAATCTGGGGGAATGGCTAAAAAACTTACCTGCTCCACCATTCCCGTGGAAACCAAGTTCTCTGGATTATTTACTTTCCACTGTCAGCTTTCTAACAACTTCACTGCAGGCTCTAGGATTTCTGAACCCGGTGTCAACTTTTCTGCTAATGCATAAAAGATTTCTCCATTACTGAGCTTTTCCTGCGGGACTGATAAAGGTGCTTTCTGGATTAAAGGTTTTGGGGAGAGGTTGGAGACTCCTATACAGAAATATGGGCGGTACTACTAAAAAAATCACAAAGCAAAAATTACTAAATAACGACTTTTTAAAAAAATCCATCTTCCAAATTTCCCCAGGATGGGAAAAAACGTTCCCAATCCCTCCTTATCTCCACTTCTCACCCCCAGATTCTGAGATCTGCCCATCGGACCCAAAGGGAAACAAGCTCATTTACTAAAAGGTCCCTGAAAAGTCTATTTCCTCATTGGGGATGCTACAACTGATTTTTAAACAGATGAGGGTAAATTTCACTTGCATCAACCTTAGTCTAAAAGGGACACGTTGAGAAAAAAGGGCGAATTTGTAAATCACACAATTTACTGATCGTGCTAATCCCGCCCTTAAATGGGAAGTGCAAAAAATTATCCACAAATTTCTAGATTTTGAAATCGTCCGAAAAAACAAAAAAAGGTAAGGGGGTTTTTCCCGGAGTCAGTACCAACAGACTCTCTCCCAATTTTAATGATCTAATGGCTATTGTTTCCCTGAAGCTTTTTTCTCTGACTTAACATAGACGCATTCCGTTTTACCTAAACCCAAAAAAACATTTCCCCTCTTTCCTAGGATGTCATTGCAAAAATCCCCCTTCTTTTGCACTAAAGAAAATTTCCTTAAAGCATAGGAAAATTTTCGCCCTTCGAGAGGTTTAAAGACATTCAATTACCCAACCTCCTGCAGGGACAATGCAAAAAGGTAAAGAAATTTTTCACCTTTCCCAAGTCCTCAGGGGAAATGAATTCATATCACTAGGGGTTCCCATGAAATTATTGTCCCCGGGGGCCCAATTTACAAATGTCGTCTTCCCCCCGTATGAAAAAGATTTATTAAATTATGGCCCCTCTTGTCACTCCAACAAATTCTCCACTTAAAGAAGAAGGAAAACCCGGGAAACTGATCACTCCCATTGGCAGAGAAACACCAATATTCTAAACAAGACCAGATGATTGAACCTGGAATCTGGTGTTGGCGCCCTACTATGTTTCCTTGATATCTCTTTTTTCATTGTTGCCCCTTGTTACTTCTTGAAGGGGGGCTTTGTCCTTTCTATAAGTGCCTGCATGAATTTCCCCAATACTTATTCCATGAGGAAATAATTTAGTTGCAATGCTTTCCCTGTTACTTGGTTTCGTTTTTATTGTTTTTGCCATGAAAACACCTTTTACTTGTAGCCCCGTATTTAACATTTTTTGGGCGTACAATTGTATCTCGTGTTGTAGTCCTCTTCTTGATTCATAAGGGGTTTTAAAATTACCCTTTTTAAAATGTTTTAAAGGGCCCTGAATTCGCCGACAAACGCTCACTTTTCTGGGAGTGTTTGAAATCAAAAGCAGATATAGTTTGCTTTAAAGGACCCATTTAACTGCTAGGTTCTGGGGGGACTAAAAAAAAAAAAAATTTCCTACTCTTTTTTTACTTTTCCAATTTTAAAAAGTGGTATCGCTCTTTTTTTTAAGGCTCGATAGCATTCACCTTTTTTTAATTTAATTATTGACCCAAAACAAGATATACACGCAGTGTGAAATAAATTTGATCCCTTACACAATACTTTCCTTTACGCCCTGAAACTGGGCATTATCATTTGTCAAGTCACATTTTAAGGCTAGGGGAATTTGTAGAGGAGGTTTAACATTTGTGGGAGATTTTTTTTTGTTATGGTAGGTTGCTTGACAGATAAAGGGGGGGGGCAAGTTATATCCGAACTTTTAAATTTTTCACAAGAAGAAAACTACATGACCTTGGAGATAACCAAAAAACTCCAATGAATAGACTATAAATTTTTATTCCGCTCCAAAAATACCCTTCGGGATTGACTTTTTTTTCTTAGATCGAAAGCCTTGGAAATGTGCGACAAACTTGAAATAGGCCTTAACTTGGTCCGACACGCTTCTAAAACCTCTCCTTATCAGACCAAAAAAACTCTCCCCAAAGTTCCTTGGAGATTGAAATTTTTTATGTTAAAAACTGCCACAAATACTTCGGAAGTATCGGGAGCCCCTCAGGGTATTTCAAATTAAATTCCCTACGCCCTTTCCCTAGAATCTTTTGGGGCCCACAAGGCTATTTAAGGTAGCATAAGTTAGATCAAAGAAAAAAAGCGCCCTGAATCAGGGTTAAAAAAGATCTTGGACAAAATTAAGAAATTAGATAAAGTTTAAAAAATAAACCCCAAACCCCAGATGTTTAAAAAAAGAATTATTAAACCAAAGAAATCTTTCACGGAGCCCTTTTTTTAAAAGAACATGAACACAAATTTTGGGGAAACTAAAATGAATTTTTATATTCAAGGAGATGACCATTAAATTGTTAGCGCGCAGGTTAAACCCTTCAAGCCCGTTTAAAATACCTTAATTTCCACTCCAGATAAGGGCAAAATTAGGAAAACCCCCATTACTCCAATTCCTTGCGGATTTTTTCATTCCCTTTTAATTTAAGGGATGACCCCAATCTCCTTTCCCCTTGACAGTCAAATTAAAAATTTTTTAAAAAAAATGGCTTTTTGGGTTTAACTGAAGAAGATTTTGGATGCATGAATTTCCCTTACTATGATGGAAATTTGAAAAAACTTTTACCATCCAAACTTAACAAAGCACCCGGCCCCATGGTCTTCCAAAGAGTACTACAAATTTTTTAAATCCCTTTTTTTCCCTATGGTTTCCATTTTCCAAAAATAAATTTAAAAGGATTTCCCCCCTCTGAAATGTTCATGCAAAGGTGACCACTATCCCCAAAACCCGGGAAACCCTTTTAGTTTAGTCACTATACAGACCCCTATTTTGTTGAATTTGTGATATAAAAATTTTTTCAAATTATTGCCTCCCGGTTTTAAAAGCATCCTCCAAACGTGATTAAAATTGGATCAAGTGGGTTTGTGAAAGGTCGGCAAACCGAGATGGTGTTCGTAGAGTATTAGTGTTTGAAATTTTATTAATTTAATAAAACCCCTTCGTTCTTATATCCTTGTGCGAGAAAGCCTTTGACGAATTAATTGGGATTTTATTAAATAGGTATTGAAAAAATTTTTGGGTTTTGGTGCGATTTACAGTCAATTCGGCTCTTATCCTCCCCTTCCGCACGTATTGTCTTCAGGTTTTCTTTCCAGGGGCCCTTTTCCCTATTAAGGACCCCGACAAGGGTTTCCCTTTTTTTCCCCCCTTTTCTTCCGCTTTGTTTAAAACCCCCTGGCGAAAATATCAGAAGTTCTCCCTTTTTTAGGGATTGTGCCCCAGGGTCGAAAATAAAAAAACAGTCTGTTTGCGGTGACATTTTGATTATGTGTGAGACCCCCTTCCTCAATTCCACATTTACTAATATTTTTTAAGCATATATAAACTTAACTAAAACTATCCTGATGCCTTTTCATGTGCAACCTTTAGGTTACAACCTTTCCCGCTTTTTAGTTATTTGCTCGACAATTTTATTTCCTATCTTGGTATAAAAATATTTTTTTCTTCAAAATACTATTACGGGAAATTTGGGCTTTGTATAGACACTTTAGTTCAGAAGTTGATTTATTCCCTTTGTCTTTCCAACTGTCTTTCCTCTTTTGCTCGCCACCAGATCCCATTGCAGTCCTGGAATCGGGAGAGATTCTTGACTGCAGAAGATTAATAGAGTCAATTTCCATTTTAAAAATTTAAACTTGCTTGGGGATTCCTCCACACCGGTAGCTGGAATTAAAAAAAAAATGGACTTTTTTTTTACTGAGTTCAGGTACTTTTTGATGGTTAAATTTGTTGATAATTATTCTATTTTTTTACCCGAGCTTTTTTTCTGCTTTGGGAAAGTTTCGTTTGTGAACATTCGCTCCGCAATGATTTCCCATATCTCTACTTTGGGTACAAAATGTAATTTTTATCTGAGTGTATTTTGGCAATTGTTTTATTTTTGTTCTGTTCTTTTTCCCCCCCGGGTTGGGGGAAATTTTTTTCTTTTTTTAAAAAAATGTTATAATTTTCAAATTTAAAATTTTGGTTTAAAAAAAAAAAAAAAATGGGGTTTTTACAAGAAGTACAGGTTTTTAACCCCCTTGCCCCTTCCTGTGTTCCTGGTTTTTACTCACTATGATTTGTACTTCTGATTTGCTTTGAATTACACAGTTACTATCCGTAGTCGTGCACTGATTTTTCAACATGGCATAGGACCTAGTTGCGTAAGGGGTTAAGACCTTCTTTAAATGTTATAACTCATGTTAAATTGTTATCTTTTTTATACATATGGAAGATGTCTGTACTACAAATAGATGCTTAAAAAAAGAAAGAAAAATGTTGTAGGAATAAAGGGGCATATTTATTAACTGTTTTAATGATCACAGCAACAAAGCCATAGCTTTCATTTTTTTGTGTCTGAAAAATTTAAACTGCACTTTAATTGGTTGGTAGGGGCAAGAAAGCTTTGTAAAACTGCCCAGATATGTTGTGAGGTTTACTTCTTACTTTTTTTTA